>JMFS01088575.1:0-22068 GCA_000699545.1 Podiceps cristatus | reverse complement strand
GGGGAAGTGGAAGGGAAGGGAGGGGGGAAAAGGAAAAAAAAAAAAGCGCTAAGTATTGCTCTCCAAAGCCACAGAGCAGATAGCTAAATGAGCCAGAAATAGCACCTAGATGAGAAAGACGCCCTGAGTTAGACACCCAGGACACAGTGCAATCTGCAGTTTCCTTCTGCTCCGTCTACCTCTGGTCACCTACATACATTCTAACTGTAAATTTTCAATAAATTATCTGATTCAACTGGAAATAATACCCCGGGGTGGAATGAATTCAGAAGAACGGAAAAGCCAATAGTAATTATAAAGAACATCTCCCTACTGCTCTGTATGGATGAATAATGTTCTATAACAACATTGCACACTGACACATACAATCTACACTGTCAGATTAAATATGACTAAAATTAATAAACTGAGATTGCAATTTATGCGAGCAGCTGCAGTTTAGAGACTTCAGCAGTTAAGAACAGACATCTGCCAGATATGGTTTAACTGTAGTTAAACTGGATTTTCAGGTTCAGTCTGCTAGAACTAATGTATTACAATTTATTACACTGGGGAAAAAAGTACTAAATGCTGAACTTGATTAATGTATTAGTTTATGGGTTAATCAGTATTTGGTTACAATATATGTATGTCTTCACTTGAGCAGGGCAGATCATTTCAAAATTTTAAAATATTTTACTTAGGTATTAGATGATAACTTAAAGCAACTTGTTCAAAATCTGAAACCAGAAAGTTTTGGGAATCTAAGGTCAGAATCCTAGAACCATGTATCTTAAAATATTTCAATTAAAAAAAAAAAATAAACACAGGATCTACTTGGGAAGTTGTACACAACTCAGAACAAACTGAGCAGAACAGTATGTATTGTTATGTTACCTAAAGAAACTCTTCTCATACTTGGCAAAATTTATTTCACAAATTAACTGCAAAACCTACATTAACCAAGAACTGGCAAGAGAAAAATACAGTACTAGTAGAGCAGAAATATGAGATACACATAACCCAGATTAATGCTAAACTTCAGTTAATTTTGTTTACAGTAAAAACTGTTATCCAGATTAATCTCTCCAGCCTTTCCTCATAAAAACATCTCTCGTGTTTCTTTTGCAAACTTTCTGACTATGAATGTACTTTTGAAATTAGTTATGGGAACGTTCCTTCATCAGTCTGTAAAGAGACGCAGTAATTTATTTGCTCTGTGTAAAAGACTGCCCAGGTACTACTCCATATGTTAATTAAGATCCTCCATCGCCTTTTGCCCCCTTCCTATATGTAGGGACAGGATACACAACAGCAAAACAAAGCAGAGAGAGAAGCAAGAGATAAACCAAGTGTATTTCAGACATGATGTGCTGTTTGACACTAACAAGGCCAAAATTCAGGCTGTCTTTCAAGTGAACTCTGCTACTAAAAGGTAAAATGAAACTGCAGTATTACAAAAGGGAGGTCTAAAATAACTACACTTTAAAACATGGTACAGAAATATGGCAGCCTGAACAAACTTTCAAATAGCTTTTCTAAAGCTCACTCCCTTTTCAGTTTTTGCATCTTTTATTACCAGTTGCGAGAAGCCTATTCGCCTCCTCAGTGAAATCCAGCTGCGCTAAGCGCTGTACGCAGAAGAGACGTAGTTCTGCTCCTAGTTTTGTGTCTCATACCACTCTTGCCTGATGCATTTAATGGGGTAGACGAAAAAAGCAACACACAATCTGATAAACAAGTACCACATCTGCTGCCACTGCCCTTCCCTTGTCTCTCTACTATAAGTGGGGAAAAAAGTCTTCTATGCATGTGTGCAGGGAAGGATTGCAGCTCAGTTGGTTGCAGCTGGTTATTTTTGAACAATGCAATCTCAGCACAATTCTAGGTTTGAATATGATAAACAAGTATGGGATGGAATAGAGAAATTTTTTACAATCCCAAATTACAGTCTGGTTAACCAGAGTGCTCCCTCAGCCAGGTCATTACTGCTGTTTTCTTCCACTATCTTTCCAAATGAACTATCCAAAGTCAAGACGATTTTACTGGCCAACTTCAAAGCAAAGGGGGATAAGCACATAACCAAGGGAAGCCATAAGGTAGCAGTCATCAGAGGGTTATGCGAGTACAACCATACTTCTTCATACAGTAAGATAAAATAAGTTATTATTAATATTCAACTCAAGCACACACTCGTGTGTTGTATGCTATATAAATTCTGAACCATTTTATTAAAAACAATCATCTAGACTGTCTATTCAGCATAACTTCTTAGTTACTATAATAATTTACTTGTTTCAAGTAGGATCAGGGTCTGCATGTGCTCTGCATTCCAAGAAACCTAAGACATATGAAAGCCAACACTCTAAAAACTCTCTTCTTCACGGGGAAGAACTGAACCTGGCATGAGGGGAAATCTCATGAGGAACCTGGCATGAGGGGAATAGCAGCTCTCGTATTTATGTCTGTATCTGCCTCACAGGGGTGAGTCAAGCTTATAGATTTGGATATAATAGGAAAAAAAAAAAATCATAAAATCACAAAATAATCCAGGCCGTTGTTTAACAACTGCAAACTGGACCTACCAGCAACAAAACTCCTTACCACAAAGAGACATAAGAAAAAAAAAAAAAAAAGAAAAAGTGCTTTGAAGACTAGGACAAAAAAAAATCAGATGTTTATCAGAAAACAAGTGGCAGGCTGACTGTAACAGCTAAAAAGAAAGACAAAGATTTTAGACAAGAGCTAGAAATCAGAGAATGTATTTAAAATGTTATCTCATTAAATCATATAATAAAATGCTTTAGGTAAAATATACAACAGTAAATTATGTCTTGCAAACAGCACAAAATGCATATTATGGGGCTTTTTAGTTAGCATGTAACCTGAATGACTCAGAGTATTTCGATTATAATTATTCTGATATTCAAAACTGGATTAACACACAAACACAAGCCAATCTGGCAAGGCACAGCTATTACAGAAATGTTGCTATTCAAATGTTATACATGGTGTGCATTTCTTCAGCAGCGAGCAAGAAGTTCCCTGAACTAACTGATAAGAAAACACTATTTTAGTATACATAAGCACTGTTATTATCAAACAGAATTTGCATTTCTGTATTTGAAAATAAATTTAACATCTGATACTAGAAGAAATGTGTGACATCTTCCAGGGCATTCAGTGCTGAACAAACTGTAATCAAACTCAAGTCAGGAGGCATTATCCAAATACATCAGTGGGAGGAAAGATTAGTTCAGAGATCATACTTTCGATAATTTCAATTCACATTCAAAAATTTAGAATGTTATTCCTTAAGATGTTGCCATCTGAAAATGGATGAGAAATCCTAAATAAGTAGAAAACCCCCTAAAAAGTAATTTAGTTGATAGACTTCCTGGTCAGCAATATAGATGTTATTCCCCATAATGTTCCAATTTATATTCCAAAAAACACACAAAAGTAGAAAGGGAAATAAAAAGAACAGAAGTCGCGTATCATTGTATTAAGCTCACCAGGGAAGTCTTCTATCTGTTTTAGTGTCTTACACTCTACATACACATATATACTCAGTATTTTCTATCTCTTTCCCGTGGGCAAATTGTGGAGCACAGTCAATAGCACTAGAAAGATCAAAAATACCAGATTAATTTTAGGAAGATTAAATAATACTTGCAACACAGAGACAAAGCCTAACTCACCTCCCTGATTATTCTTGAGTACAAAGAAATACACACCATGCCCCAGTAGAACTGGTACTCACTAATTATCAGCTTTACAAATTTCTAAAGGTATTTTATGTTAGGTTTTGTGGTTTATTAATCTGTTTTAATAAATGGTAAGAGAGAAAATGAAAAAAAAAGGGGAAAGAATAGGTAGATAGAGGATATGAACTGTGTATCCTCTATTGCTTCTGAATAACTACCTGTAATTGTGATGCTTGTAAGCTGAAAATTAACAAAGGCAAGAACAGAACTACAGTTTTGCGTTTTCCTTAGAGCACTGCAACTTCTCCACTAATGGCAATGCCACAGACCTACAAAGCCAGCCAAGCTTCTACCTTTATTTTTCAACTACTGCAGTAGGCATTTATAGAAAGAACATAAGCCAATACAAGTGGGTTTTTTTCTACGCTCAGATAACTCTGAACTGAAACACAAAACTTGTTCAAATTTGCCTTTTAGCATAAACTACTGAAATAAACTTTTTCAGAATTATCTTAGTTATAAGCATCTGAAATAGAAACTGTTAAAAAAAAAATGAAGCTACCCGTAAGAGTATCACCCATCCATACCCTTCTACATAGAAATGTTTAAGATGGTGCTTATTCCACCACTGTTTGCTGGAGAAAGAAACACTGAACAAACAGAACTGTCAGCAGATTGGTGATGGAGCGTATGTAATCTTTATCTTAACGAAATGCGTTAATTCAACAGAACAAACAGCCAGTGTGTTAGCAAAACTGAAGTCCTTTGCTTAGTTTTTCCTTACTTCAGTCTTGTGACATATAGATGAACAATGACACAAAATGCATGTACACACCAGTCCATAAAAATGGAGAACTGGAAAAAAATTATTAAGATTGAGAAAGTATTCAAATACTTCAGTAACAGGAACCATGTAAATATCACAAGAGTTGGGCAGACTTGTCCAAGGACTCTTAAAGAAATAAAGATTTAAGAACTAGACCCAATTCCTACTTTCTCCCATAATTTGCTACATGTTAAAAAAAGAAAAAAATAGATTATAACTAATATATTTATACGTAAAAATGGAATAGAAGTTTTTATTAAGATCTCTACTGCACACTAACACAATATTGGATAGATGAGATGAGTATAAGCTACAGGCTGGACAAAGCTGAAATAAGAACTGCACTTGAAATAAGAATTGGACAGACTTTCACTGTCTGGAAAGAAACAATGAATTAGTAGAACTATTAGATTTTATATTATATCAATGGATACCATTATTTTAATACTATCTACAGAAGGTATAATGAATAACCAGAACGTCTCCCATAAAGCCAACAAAAACATTATTTTCTCCACTACCTCCCTAGTAACATTAAATTTTGATTTTTGGTATGAAGTCTACCTTAAGAGCTAATTATGAAACCAGGCTTAATTTATATTATATATATTCAAGTTACATGTAAAGGGGAGGAAAAAAGCAGCTTTTAATACACTGAAATCAGAATGTTATCAGACATAATCTAGGCGTTATGGCTGAATATAGTTCAGCTTCATGATTCACTTTAAGTAATGTATTATCAAACTGACGATACATGTTGCCACAAGCCTGAAAGATAAATACAGCCACCCATTCACTTGAACTATATATATTTTTACAAAATTTCGGTATCAGAAAAGCATCCAGCTTAAGCAGAAATTTAAGGTTTTCTTCCTGCGACTGCATCTCACAACCACTTCCCTGCATGTCAGATGAATGCCACAAACTTCAGAAGGGCTTTACATGGCCCATTCATGCCTCCACAGAGATGGGTCTTCAAGTTGCGAGCTTCAGCTCATGGGAACAGTAAAAAAAAAAATCTGTTCCTCACATATCTGTGTTTTGCTCAAATTAAAGCTAACGGCATTTTCAACCAGCTTCCATTAGTGTGGTAATACAGTCTATCATTACCAACAATGCTGCACGTTGAGGCACAAAATGCAGTAGACAAAAAAATACACTCTTCAATATGGAAGTTTAACTAACTGGTACTTTATACAACATCATTCAAAGATTTATCATCAATTTGGCGCCCAATTCTACAAATGTTTAGCTGTCATAAAATTATTGAAACCTGCAAAGCTAAGCACCGGGTCAGCTGCAGGCTCAAACTGTAGGGTGTAGGAAACTGAAGTGTTTGATTCATATGAGTTTTAAGTTTGTTTGCCATTGGAAAATTTTACTCACGTGATTTTTAAAAGTATTCTGTTGATAACTTAAACTAATCTTGAGCATGGCCTCTGTTCCCTCTATATATAAGTTTTCAGGAGAAAAAAAACACACTGAACCAATAAAAAGAACTTCTCAGTTAACTTCACATCACAGTAATTAGTATTTTTGTAAATAGTTAAAATAGAAAAATCAAGATATTTTACTGAGGGGAAAAAACTGCCCTCTTCACTTGCAAATTCTTCAACACAAATGTTTATAACATCACGGTTTCTAGAAACAGGGTCTTATACGTAGTGCTTATGTTACAAAACAGATGATTTCAACCAAATTATGAATTTTAACAGCTACTGTGAAATCATCATGGTTGTGAATCTACTGGGCAGAACTACAATTTAAGTGCAACTGACCTAAGATTAGCTGTTAGTTTGGAAACAGGTTGTAGATCAACCAAATGAAGCCATGTAAAACAAACCTCAGCAAAATGCACTAGACATGCTGAAAGGTTTTGTTTTTTTTTAAAAAAATACCAACACTCCTGTAAGTTCTATGGTAACATAATAAAATATCCAAATAAAAGATGTGGGAGTCAAAGTAAAATCTACACAGCATTATGCTCTTAAATGATTATAAGATAAATATCAAATAATTCCAAAGTCTTAACAACTGAAAGCCAAACATATCCATGAAAAGGTAGTGCACTGTAAATTGACAGGTGTTTGGGTGGTCTGTGATCTTTTATTTAATTCTGTTTTCCTCTTAAGGTAATCAGCATATTAAGTACTACCACCGGTTACACTTAATACTATTTACACAGGCATTAGATATCATACAGACCAGATTTTTTTTTTTTCTGATAAACACAAAAATTTCTTAAAATCCTAGTAAATATTTTAAATATTCTTAATGGAAAAAATAGAACCGTTTTATCAGTAAAATATATATATATGTATACTATGAAGAAAAACTTCTACACATTTTAAGACAGTTTTTCTGCAGTATTTTAAGATTTCATTTCAAGACTCCTAGACATTTCCTGCCTTCTCAAATAAATCAGAAAAAATGTTTGTGAGCTTATCATAAAAACACAATTCTACAAAAGGATTCAGTTCATTCCCTAACACTGTGGTTCAAAAATAGGTGTAGCATACATAAGAGACACAGCATATGAATAACCTCTTCACCTTAAAAGAGATTACTCACAAGCTTAAAATTACATATAAATCTAAGCATTTCTGGGAATCAAACCCTGACTCAACACTTAAGTGCTCTAAATTATAAACTAATCAAACATACCACCTTCAGACTGTGAGGCACTGTCACCCACAGACTTCCAGATGTCACTACTGGGTCATAATGAGATATGATATTTGACTTCAAAAAGATAAGTTTCTCTACATTCCTCCTGCTTTTTAAGTCCCTAAAAATCCAACAGCCCATTTTTAACATCAGCACAAACTACCAAATCCCATTTTGGATTAGCAGCCAATGTCCCTATATGACTTATTTCTCACAAGCTCATCTTCTTGCTCCGTACATTTTTTTGCTGAGGAAGGCGGGACAAGTTGAAGTTACTTTTCATACTACCCCATATGGATGACAATCCATAGGAAAGAAGTGATCCTACTCAGCTTCGCAATAACAAACTGCCGAGATAGCCTCTATTTTCTGTAATGAAGTTGTTACCTTCTCTTTTTGCACTGTAATGCTCCAGCCTTTAATATTTCCCGGGATTTTAAGATGTCAGCATGGATTTGTTATAAATTGCCTAAACAGGAGAATCTGTAACTTCCTAAATTATGTAGTTTATAAAAAATGTCAGCTTCTGTCAGAGCCTGGAAAGTTCTTTTCAAGTGGTAACTTCATTTTGCAGTCCTGGCCAAAAGAAACAGCTGTCATTTTTTCTCCACATGGTTCATCCCTGGTACTTTATCACTGCAAGTGTCTCCTTTTTCTCCAGCAAACAATGAAAATGTATTTTTCAATGTGCTCATTACATTCAAGGAATTTCTTACGTTCCTACCAGCTTAAAAAAACTGTGAAAACTGTTACTCTAAAGCACAGAAGATCTGTTTGCATAGCTTCCAAAGTATAACTGTACCAGTTCTAAAGCAAAAGGAACATGTCTATTTCTTCCATTTATATGGCCAACAATAACTTCTACATTCTGACAGAATCATGTGTATACTGGCGGGGAGGGTAGTTTCAAAATACTTTATCAGGAAGTCCACAATTAAATAAAATGCACGCTCCCCTGATACCGATCCGAATTGATGCACAGGCTTCTTTTGACTCCAAACTTCACAGCTGCTCTTTTGTTTTTTAAACACAACTACAGTTATTTTCTCCACCAAGAACAACACTTACATTTTCCCATGTAGATGACAATAATAGATGCGAATAATAACTGAACAGAATTCTCTTGAAGGAGAGAACTAAATAATTTTCTATCTGAAAATAACTCAATACAGCAAACCACTGGGTATGTAACAGAGTCCTCATCTACTTTAGAAGATTCAATGCACAGGAAATAGTTCATTATCTCATTTACATTACACTGAAAAATACACTCTAGTGGAATGTAGCCCATGCTCCACTTAAGAACAATCTAATAGTCTCTTAAGGACATTTAACTGAAAACAAATTGCATCTTCTAGTTTTGAAAAGGAAACTCTTTGTAGAATTTGACAGAGGCGAGCAATTCCTTTCACATCTCCTGCCCATATGGCAATTCAAATCAGAAATTGTTACATGACAATGAAGGTAAGCCTACACCATAGGATGGAACAAGCACGACAGCATCCTTCTCACCATCATTTAAACTACATAAAATCCGGTATCTCCTAAAAGTAGCAGTGAGGAGCCAGAGGAGACTGTTAGGAACAGGTTGAGTATGAGAGCGCTGGGGAAGCAGGGGGACTTGCATTGTCATGTCCATAACTGACCAAAATGAAATTTAAAAAAAAAAAAAAAAAAAAAAGGCAGTTCAAATGTTGCCTAAAGTGAACACCTTTTCCCTCTTAAATGAGCTCCTTATCAAGTATAAATAAAAACAAATAGCATATCTAGTGTGATACAGCAATACTAAAATGGTAAATATTTCCATTATGTTAAAAAGTAATGCAGTGTTTATGCAGGTAAATAATTATCATCTGTGACCGCTTGAAATACCTTAACATCTTTATGCTTATGGAAGGCAACTGGCAGAAAAAATATTTATACGTATTCATACATATTTATAAATATATCAACAAAAACAAAGCTTTAACATTCTTCCTATCCTAATCTTCAGCTCTAACACAATGGAAAGAGGAAAGAACAGAATAGAACATTTTAGATAAGACTATCTAAGAATTTCAACTCGCACAAGGCAATATATTAAAAGCCACTTGCAAACAAATTAATAGATATTCAATGATTAATGACCTGATGAAAATGATCACAAAGCTAGTATCATTGTAACAGTCAGGATGCATCTGTAATTGTAATAATTAAAACTTCCCTGTCATTAAAATGTAGTTACCCATCTATTGGTCAGAAGGTGGATGCTGTAGTTATTTTGGGGTTTATATGCCTGATGAATTTTTAATTAAAAAAATATGCAACAGCACTATAAAAAGACGCTCTCAAATCTCGAGTGTTTTCAATGATCTTGCCAAAGATCAATAGCCCCAAATTAATTCCCTCTTAAGTTCATCCTACTTCACCTCATCCTATCCTAAACAACATCCTGGACAGCCCTTCAGAGCCAAGACTAGTGAAAGGAGCCAATGATTACCACTGTCTTTTGAAACCACGAATGTATGTCTCAGCACTCAAGGACCAGCTTGCTTTGTTTCATTTTCAACTCTGACAAATGAACATAGGGAAACATCCTTTAAGACACTTTTGCAAAATTTCATAAAGCAAAGCTCCCTTTTATGTGCAGCTGACCTCAACAATTGGCAAATGTGCATCATCTCCCCATATAATCATATATTTTTTAAAAATGTACAATTTAGACATGAGCCACTACAGCCAAGCTATCTGCAGCCTTAGAGGTTAGGTATTTTTAGCTCTAAGTTGAAATATTCTTTGAAGTGTTTGATAAATCAGGAGCATGAATCCACATGGAAACAAGCTCATTACTTCCCCCTGCCCCCATCCTGACAGTACAGTGTCTTGGATACACACAGAAAGGGGAAAAAAAATGCCATACAGTGGCAGGTGAAACTTTTTGATGAATACATTGCTTTCCACAAAATGAAGATTTGCAGCCAGCCCAGTGTAGTACTTTACCAGTCAAGATAAAAAGACTTCTACAGAAGGAATCCTTCTGATTATGCAAGTACCTAAGACTGACAAATCCCACCTGTTTAAACAACATCCAAGGTTTTAGAAGCTGTAAACTCCACAATCATATAATATCATAGCTTAGAACTGGGTTTCTAAGAGTCCACTGTTAATTTACAACAAAAAATAACTTTTTAATAACTTTACTTCCTATCCACCAAAAACCAGTTCCTTACAACTGTTCCGTATCTTAATTTCATCGACAATATTATGATCTCAGCAGTTTACTTCTCTGTATTAACACTGAAAGATGTTCATATATGCTTATTTAAATAAATATTTTATATGACAACAGGAAGCTTAGCCTTCTTCGATGAAGGACTGAGAAATATAGGTCTCTAGTGACTTCTAAAGTAATATTAAAACTGCATTTCTTTACTCAGCAGACTTTCTCTGCTTTTAATGCAGCATGTGTTTTTTATTTATCTAACTTACCTCTGAATGTTTTACAAATCAGAAGTAAAATACTAACAGTTCCATCACTAATACCTGCTCTTCTTTCCCCCCCATCATCCTTATGCACATATTTGAAGAAACCAGCTAAAAGATGCATATAAAACGCAGCTATTACCAGATATTTAGACTGATTACTTACATCATACTTTGCAATTCAGGCGTAAAGCTTGTCGATTTTCTTCCACTACTTGAAGAGGCAACCGTTGACATCGGGCTAGCCACAGTGCTGCTCATCTGAGTAAACAAAGAAATAACAGCACTTACAATACTTTACCTACATTTTATTTTAAAGAGTGCATAGGTATGGTTCACACTAAATATTCAAAAGGGAAGAAAAGCTATTTGGGATAGACTTGAATGTAAAGGCTCTGCATGCAAAAAGGCGGCTAAGACACTGCAGAAAACATAAGAGACTAGATGTTTACTGTACCCAAAGTGTCGGAAATGCATGCTATTTTTTTTTAAAAATGCCATCTCAGGAACCCCTAGGAGCACCAATGGAAAAGTGTTAAGATAAAAATACTATTATTCTAGAACAGATAGTATTCATAGGCACCTGTATCTTACTATCCGAAATGTCCTCTTATATCCCTGCGGTACCCTAAGCACTAATAAACTACATCCATACCGGCTCCACTGAGACTAACAGGAGTAAAACACAATCTCAGAAAGACAGATAAAACTTGATGCACATTGAGATCACAAGCTTGCTTTCTAAAACACCAGCTTTATGTACAGAGATCACTTAAGTCTCTATAAACAGAAATGCATTCAAAAAAGTGGGACTTGGGCATGATCATAATACTTACGTGACTAAAGATACTATCTTTTATAATGCAATACTTTATGGCTTTTCTACACAAATTTCTCATTTTAAAAAAATCCAAACCAAACCCAGGACAATTCTACTCTTATTCTGTGAAGTAATTAATGCACCTATATTTTCCTCTTTAGTAACAGGCAAGTCAAATGCCTTTAAATAATTCCATTTTTAAAACTAATTGACTAAACGACTGACAAATTAAAATTTATCTAATTATGTAAAACTCCATAAATATATAACAGGGAGTTTCATTTTTCCCTTCAAGAAGTTTTTTAACAAAGAACTGCAAACACTAGGTAAGTTTCCTGATAAACAGAATATATTCCCACTGCATTTCAACCTCTTTAGTTTGCTGCACACTAGTAACAGCTGAATTGTGCTGCTCAATTCTTGTACTGTAAGCAGTAGCAGGAGTAATGACAATGAAAACCACATGCTCACAGAATTACAGAATTATTTGGGTTGGGACCTTAAAGATCATCTAGTGCCAACCCCCTGCCATGGGCAGGGACACCTCCCACCAGACCAGGCTGCTCAAAGCCCCGTCCAGCCTGGCCTTGAACACTGCCAGGGATGGGGCAGCCACAGCTTCTCTGGGCAGCCTGTGCCAGGGCCTCACCACCCTCGGGGTGAAGAATTTCTTCCTTAGAGCTAATCTAAATCTACCTGTTTTCAGTTTAAAGCCATTCCCCCTTGTCTTACCACTCCATGCCCTGGTCCAAAGTCCTTCTCCCTCTTTCCTGTAGGCCCCTTCAGGTACCAAAAGGCCACAGTAAGATCCTCCCGCAGCCTTCCCTTCTCCAGGCTGAACACCCCCAACTCCCAGCCTGTCTCCATAGCAGAGCTGCTCCAGCCCTCGGATCATCTCCGTGGCCTCCTCTGGACTCGCTCCAACAGACCCGTGTCCTTTTTGTGTTGGGGGCCCCAGAGATATTTGTTAATGTAGTTTGCTTTAAGACCTCTAAAGAGATCCTACTTTTCTCCACTTTCAAATTTTAAAGTCAAGACAGCTTTCTTTTCTAAAAAAAAAAATCTAGAAGTACCTGACCAGATTCATATTAAATGTCATTCAATGCATTGCAATCAATCACAAATATGCTTCGGTTTAAGAAAACGTGTAATGCTCTAAGTACAAAGTGTAAGGTACTTTCAAAAAGTAACAAAAGAGTTGGTGTTTTGAAAGGCTAATGACATAAAAGCATATACATGAACAACAAAAATAAAAAGTTCATGTATTTAGATACAGGTTTACTTTTTAAATTATTGCTTTCAAATAGGTTTTCACAGACTGCTGTTCATCTTCAAGCAGACTCTAATTTAGGTCCCCATCCTGCAAGCACTTACGCACATGTGTAACTTGTGATTAAAGTTTACTCCCACTGAAGTCTGATTTTAATCACATGAGTAGTTACACACCAGGCTTAAGTGTTGGCAGGATCCTGCATAATCAGCAGTTACCAAGGAGTCATATAATCTAAACAGCCAAATTAGTGAGTTAAAAAAATAAAACACATCTATAACGTGAAGGGAGGTGACAGGATTTCTAGGGAAGCTCTATGTACACATGGAAGGGATTGAAGAGGAAGTAGTAATGGTACCCAGGAACAGCCCAAAGATTTGGAATTTGTGCGTATTTTGCTGTTTGTTATTTCTTCAAGAATGATTACAAATCATTTTAGTAGCTATATATTTATAGACAATACCAGAGTATCAATCAATATTCCTAAATGTAAATTAATACACTGTAAATTCTCTATTGTACTCAGACCCTAGAGAAAGTAGAAAGTATTAACTGAGGCAACCCCCTAAAACATCCATGGGAAAAAATTCCTGAAACATATCAATCATATGTGCCTTAAAGTTTAAAAACTGAGTAACATACAAAAACTGAGTAACATACAATGGTTTTTTTAAGTTTGGGTTTTTTCTAAAGAAAACCAAGTACATCATTTAATGCATATGGCTATTTTCTTTGAACATTTTGCCTTATCCATTCTGCTAATTCATGAAGCATTCTCCCAGAATTCCCCCAAAACATGGCACAATTCTAGAACTGCATCCTCACAACATTTGCTATTCATGTGTGTCCTATTTTGGAGTAACTTTTAAAGATTCCTGCCCCCCAAGTGGACAAGAACAGCTTAATTTAAAAAACTTGGAAGGCTGTACATCTGTATAAGTATCAGTAGGTTTGAAAGCTTATCAGCTACTGCTTCACTAAAAACTTTGTCTTCCTATTGTAACCAAATGATTTAACTTTCAAATCAAGCAGGTGTACAGCATTTTCTTGACATAAGAAACCAACAGCTTGTCAGGCCTCATCAAACCCTTGACAATAATTACTTCCACAGCCCACATTTTGTTTGATGGTTTAGATAATTAACTTCTTTACACATCAAAGTCCCATCGTCCGTATGTTCTATTTCCTTTCTTCCGGACATTTAAAAAAAAAAAAAAAAAAATCATTCAAAAGCAGAAGCACTCTCAAATCAATTTTCTTCAATAAGTACAGCTAACATGGAACGAAAAAGCCTACTGTAATCTTCAATGGGTCAATATACTGTATTTGCTTTAGCCCCGAACTGAAATGCAGCTGTTTGCCATATTCTACAAAATGAATTCAGATGTTCAGATCAGGTCACAGATTATTTCAACATGCCGTATTTCAATCATGAACTCTAGGAAGAAGATAACTTCTGATTAACACTATTTGGACTAGTAATTATGAGTTCCTATCCAAATAGGTCCAGCTTTTACAAATTCTTTTCCCATCAGTAAAATACTGATGATAATATCAGATGTATAATAAAAAGTATACATTAAAAGGTATATCTAATCATTACTATAAATATTTAAAAGCATCTACTGTAATCTCAAGGTCTTTTACGTTAGAAAGTCACAACAGAAAACAGTACTTCTTTCAGGTGAACCAGTAAAACAGAGTTTGCCGTTGAGGGAAACAAATTCTGCCATTTCTCATCAAGTTTAGGCCCATCCTCACCAAGGTAAGACACCTGGGCAGACTTTCCTTTCATAGCCATCTTTCATATCCATGTCCACTCTGAAACCACCAAGCAATACTAACTCACATTGATGGTTGTCCAATCAATAAGCCACATGTATAACACATCTATTTATTCAAGATCCAGTTGAGAGACATGTAAGAATTGTAATTCTACTGCTCCTGACAACTGAATTTAATATACAGAACTCCTCCTGACAACTGAATTTAATATACAGGCTATACATTTACCCTATAACTGTAGAGCACCAAATCTCTGAGTTACTTCACATAATTTGGGTCTTAACATAGATATATATGTGTGTGTATATATATATATATATGTACACAGAGTCAATGTCTCAGTCTTTTGAAATACTCAAATACTTCTACCAACCACCATTGCCAAAAAGTCACAGGAGGATCTAGAATCATAGAACCACTAAGGTTGGAAAAGACCTCTCAAATCTTGAAGTCCAATCATCAACCCAACGCCACCTTGCCTACCATTTCCTCTTGTCCTATTGCTAGCTACTCGGGAGAAGAGACCAGCACCCACCTCACTACAGTCTGAGAGAAGGGTGCATCCAAACAGTCGCTACAGAACAGTCCCCCAATGCATCTGTTCAATAGTTGATCTAAACTCAATCAGGAAGAACAAACATTAATATTACTACAGCTTTCACTTCACACACACACCAAAAAAAAAAAAAAAAAAAAAAGAAAAAAAAAAAAAGAAAATGACGTAAGTTTAAACTGGGTCAGTTTAAAATAGAAGTAGATTCTCACAGATTTTCTTCGATGTCTCTTATAGGCTAGAGAAGGTGCAGAATTACAAAAAAAAAAAAAAAAAGCAGTGTCCTTGCATAATTTTTTACATTAAATAACACATTAGAGTAGAATTTACTGTTATGATGACTTAATTCATCAGACAGACATATAATACGGTTACTGCATCAGTCCTCTTTTCTTGCGTTTCAAAAATACATTTTGCACATAACCTGAAACCATGCAAAAATTTAAAGACTGATGTATTTTCGTCCATATAAGCCCAAGCAAAAGGGGAAGGAAAGAAAAGCCGAGATGACTATGAATTAACACAAAATTAAAATTAATACTTTTGTTTTCACACCCTCTACTTTAAAGTCATTAGATGAACTAGTCTGCTACCACTGAGTACTCTACTGCATGCATGGCTTCATCAGCAGACAAGAGAGGATAAGATACAGTCTTCTCAGACTAGAGATGTAAGAACTTAATTAACTACAGGAAATACAGATTTTTGTAAGTGCAGTTCCTTTAAAAAACAAAACCACAACCATAAACCCTGTTGAACACATGCAAGACTTGCATTCTAAGTGTATGCTCAAAATTATAAAAAAAAAAAAAAAAAGCTTAAAAAAAAATAACCTACAACCAAATACTAGAGTACATACATTGTTTTGCTGATCACCCACTCGCCCAATAGCGTGGAAAAACTGAAAATTAAAAACACTGAGTAATAAGTCCTTAAGTTCTCCTGAGCTGTTCAAACAAGCTGGAACTAGAAACACTCTAAAGTGTTTCAGCTAAGCATGGTGTACGGATGACCTACATTTTTAAAACAAATGAGTGATTTGAAATGTATAATGAAACTCCTTTATCATCCTCTAACCTGTTCAGTTTCAAAAAAAAAAAAACAAAACAAAACAAACAAAACCAGCTTCTTGTGTAACCATTAAGGTTACTTATAGGCATTAAGGTTACTTATAGGGTTTGCTTATAGGCAATAAGATGAATAACTTCCATATTCCCTAAAGATGGCCTCTTGAAAGCCAAGCAGATAAAGCAAAGGCACAAACTTTCGAGGAACAGCCAGACCGAATCCAGGATTAGAAACAATCTGTGGGCAGGCAGTGACACATCTGCATCAGGTCTGCACACAATAACATTGTTCAAAGCTAGGGATGCAATCCCAGCTTTCTTTCATTTTTTAATTAATTAACAAAGTATCACAAAGTGGAATGCCTGCACTATTCACACTAAGGATAACACATTACATCTGCTACCGCTGCTTCCATTTATTACCTGATAGATGAGATGCTTATGATAGTTTTACTTTAAAGTGAATACCAGAAAGAAATACTCATAGCTGTCAATGCATAGTCCAGCTTTCACCACCCAGATAAATAAGCATCTCATCTTTCTTGGAACAAAACATGCTTGGAAAGCTCACACAAATACAGGGAATACAACTGAACATCATTACAACTGAACATCATTTCCCCCTTTCCACTTATAAGGCAACAAGCATTCATTCACATTTAGAAATTACAGAAGATAACAAAGGGGAAAACAAATTTTCAAACATGTGTAAGCACAGATTGTGGTCCAAAGAATAAAATGCATGTTATTGGTTTTATCTTTAAAGTTGTCCTGTTCCACATCCCTGGAGATAAAATAATCCTAAATGATCAATCCCACATCTCATAAGAAAGTATCTTTGTGCATTCATTTTACCGAAGGCCTTGAATGAAAGCAGTAGACGAGCACAACTCTCTCACTGATTTTGCAGGGAAAGAAAAGTCACTAACCAACTACAGACGAAAGCACAGGCTTCTGACTAGTCTGTGTAACAACCGCTGTATTTTACTTAAAATGACTCTGCATGTCCTCATATTTTAAGCTATTATTTGTCCATCCATGAGTTAGACATGACAGTTATTTAAGCCTCTTCTGAAACAGACCACAGAACAGTCTGGACTACTGAAAGAATATTAATACACAGATGTAACTGTTTTATTTAAGATTGAGAAACATACAGCATAATCTTACATGAGAGGTATGCTTCCACATCTGGAGATGTTTACAAACACTTCTCTCATAGAGTTTCTAACTCCAGTCTAATCAGAGCTATGTCCATCCCCAAAAGTGATTTATTTATTTTTAACCAAGAAGGAAGGGAAAATTAATCTATGTCCACCCCCCTCTGAACTCAACATGCAGCGTTTTTTGCAGAACTCCGTGCCACATTTGGCAATTAATGGCACTGCAAATGAAACACCAATGACTTTTTTCTTTCTTCCCAGAAATGCTTTAACAAAGCAGCATAAAGACCAGACAACCTGTACTAATAGCAAAGTTTCCATAGCTAAAAGAATCTGGCTGCTGTAGATTCATAGATTCATAGAAAGGTCTGGGTTGGAAGGGACCCCAAGGATCACAGAGTTCCAACCCCCCTGCCACAGGCAGGGACACCAACCTCCAGGCCTGGACCTACACGAGGTTGCCCAGGGCCCCGTCCAACCTGGCCTTGAACACCTCCAGGCATGGGGCATCCACCCCCTCTCTGGGCAGCCTGTTCCAGCACCTCACCACCCTCTCTGTAAAAAACTTCCCCCTAATATCTAATTTAAATCTTCCCTCCTTCAGCTTTAATCCATTCCCCCTTGTCCTGTTATTGTCTACCCTTTTAAAAAGTTGATTCCCCTCCTGTTTGTATGTTCCCTTCAGGTACTGGAAGGCAACCATAACTTTGTTTCAATTAGCAATTATTTTTTTCAAAATGCATTATTTTAGTAGTATTCTTGATCTTCCATACCAATTATTTAATCATTGTATAGACAAGCAATTTAGTGACCATAACCTTGCCGCAGTAACCACTGAGAGTTTTCAGTGAAGGAAATACAAGGTGTGCTTTTAAGTCTTGTGATTGAAAAGGGCTTCAAACTATTAGGAACTTACATACTTGCAGAGATGCATGCAAAGATGAACAGACCCCAAACTGTAACTTACCCAGTGTTTTGCTTTTACTGAAGAGCAAAACATTTCTATATGAATATGCAGATGTAGAGTCTGCCAGTATGCTTTACCACTCATTTGCCAACAAGCAAATCCATTAGTCATCATGGTTCCCACCCACCTTTAGTTCCATCTAAAGTATATTAAAATTTAAAGTTTCGCTAATGCAGCTGGATTCTCTGTAAAGCACAACCAAGTTTACTCCTTTCTTACCATTAGCTTTAAACTCTACTTTCCTGAGTATAATTTCTCTCTCTCTAGACCTTCACCTGCTCAATTCCTTTCAGCATGGCATCATCTTCCCAATCTATCACACCAATTACATCGATCCTCCTCCTTTCATATCACCCTAAACTGTGTTTAGTTTACTATTTGAAATACAATTAAAATCACTTCATAATACAGTTCCACACTGACCTTAACTGAACATTCTGGCGTATCAGGAATTTCATGCTTTGCCCCACTGATGCCCTAAAGTTAGGGCAACAATGTATGTATCAAAAATTCCTAATCAAGAATGACTAGACAAATACATAGCTGAGTTTATAAGAATTTTCTTCAATTCTTATTGCTGAACTATTTCTGAAATCCTCTCCTTTCTGAAATCACTGCTTCCCATCATAATCCTCTAGAGCAGAAGATGTCTACCTCCACTGTTGCTTATCTGCACAACACCTAGCACAAGGAAAACAGCCACGGCTTTAATATCAGTAACAGCCACGAAAATTAGCTCTTAAGATGTAAATCTAACAGTACATCAGCAACATTCAGGACACCAATCTCTTTCAGAGATCTCAGTCTAAAGATCTATGCAAAAATGTATTCTTGTTTACTTGAAAATACACGTTTTTCTTTGCTACTTAAGCACATACATTTTAAAAGCACTTAACATTGGAGAGCTGTATTGATAATTCTTACGATTTACTTGAGAGACATTTGCAAGAGTTAGGCCAATACCCAGGTCCTTCAAATCACCTATTCCATACAAGCTCTTGGCTCTTTTTACCAGTACTGTTACTTCTTCTATGACAGTTTAAGGCGCTGCGTGAACTAGAAACTTTGCAGTTGACTGCAGTGTAGGTCTGATTGTAATCAAATGTATACAAGATACAGGGCTAGAGAAAAAACAAAGATTATTTGTAAATAGAAATGAACATGTACTAAGATTACTTGAAATGAATAGTGATTACATGTAGTACTACAAATGCCAAGTATCTGAAACACAGATTACAGAGGTGACCAATATCATTTTCAGTACCTTTGACATGCAGCTTTCGGATCAGCTCTAGGTGAGTTCATAACTGAGTCACTACTGCCTGGTTCCATGAGAACATAGGCCTAACTAGTTTCCTTTTCTTTACACACTTCGTGTATCTACACATTCGGATATTTCACAACTGCAGCAAGAGCATCAACTCAATTAGTTTCTATGGTATAATTACACTGCCTGGGTTTGGCCTCATGCCTTAAAACGCCCTTGCAATAACGACCTAGAAAGACACTGTCTAGCTGGTCCCACTGCTTCAGGGCATCACATCAGAATGGCAATAACCTGAGCAATGTTCAGTGTTACTCGAGACTATTATATGTAAGTAATTCTTAAAACACGTGTAACTTACTAAATTACAGCTTGCTTATGCTGACAAGTTACTAATTGACTAATCAAATTTCAGTCAGCTCCATTCTATGTTATTCAAAATTGAGCCCATGAGAGTAATTCAATTGGTTATGACACTCAGAGATTTAGAAAATAATCTAAAGGCTACTGTATAGTGTTAAACCTTCAGCAATGTTTCCAAATCCATGTATTTGAAAGTCACAAGTAAAGTGCCAGTAAGGCATAGAAGGATTTCTTGTTTACTGCTCAGACATGACTTTGAGTTTTTCCTCCTGTCTTTGTAGCATATTCTGGTTAGACCTCAAACATTTCTTCAGAATCATCACAGCTAAGAATTTCTTTACCTAAATGAAACCTAACATTTTCGCACTTTCACAAGACTCACAGAGATGGGGCTTTTAGAAAACCATACTGCTACAGCTGGAAACACGACTTTTAACATCAGCATTCCCATCTACACAGCAACAATACAGAGGAGAAAAAGGAACCAAAATAAAATAAAATCTGATTTGCATATTAGTAATATGTGAATATGAGCCTGTGTACAGTCTATTGACGTTAACAGAAAGACTGACACTGCCTTCCATGCCACTTGAATCTGACCAACAATGAAGAAAGCTATGAAAAAAGGCAGAAAGGGAGAGCATGCTGCACCCTGCCAGGTTAGTTAGCACTGCCCAGGGCACAGTGCCTTAAGCCAAACTGAAAGAGAGGCCTGCACCAAGAAAGGGAATGACGTGGGAGTTAGATCAAAGGCTTCAAAAGAAAATTTAAGCATATCACCAACACCACTGCAAACCTTGAAACAGACTCACTCTTAAGAAATCAAATGTCTCACAGTAAATCATTAATACTAATGCCATACAGCAAACCTAGCTGTCCACAGCGTCAAGTTCTAACCTCCCCTTCACATACACAGCAATAAATATGGGTATTGTGCTTTGCATTCATAGACTGCAAAGTATTCATTTCAATAATTTCTAGGAACTTATAAGCAGTTCATCTGTACATAGATGTATAAAAATATAGTTAGTAAGTGGCAAAAACACTTACAATCTACACAGAGAAGTATTCTTCTGGATTAGCTGTTATTCCTAGGTTTTTAGCATTTACCAGTAATTCCTATAAGGGCTAACAATTTCTATAAGTAATATTACAGGATTACTATTAATAAACCACAATGCCTGTTTGTGCAAAATAAATAAAATCCACTTCCTCCAGAGGAAAATTAAAAACTACAAACATTTCACAGCACCAGCGTGACAAGAAATTAATAATACCCAACAGTACATGGCATACTGCAGGCCAAAGCCTGGCCTTCGTCGCATAATTTTAGGTCTCCAATTAAAAAAAAGTAATAATATTTTTTTTAAAAAAAAAAGTTCTCGAAACACCTTTGTGATTAGTTGCAAGACAACAAAACAAACAGGGCAGGGTCCAACGTTTTCACAGCACCAGCGTGACAAGAAATTAATAATACCCAACAGTACATGGCATACTGCAGGCCAAAGCCTGGCCTTCGTCGCATAATTTTAGGTCTCCAATTAAAAAAAAGTAATAATATTTTTTTTAAAAAAAAAAGTTCTCGAAACACCTTTGTGATTAGTTGCAAGACAACAAAACAAACAGGGCAGGGTCCAACGTGTCTAACACCGCAGACCACAAGGAAACCGACACCGAGAACAAAACACGGCCAAAACTCCTCGCTGCAACCTCCCAGCAGTAAGCAACCCCAGGTCTAGCACTTCCACCCAAAACCCCATGGTTAGGAGGCCGGAGTGCTGGGAGCGAGCTGGCAGCCAGGAAGGCAGAGCCACTTCCCAGCATCTTGGCTTCGACACCAGAGCATTTCGCTGTATGCAGAGGAGACCCTTGGCGAGGCTGCAGGCCACAGACCCCCGCGGCGGTTACGCTTCGTGCCGCTGCTCACATCTGGCCACCACGACCTACGAAACGCAAAACCGCGAACATAGATGGAGTTAGCAGAAGCCCCCGCGCCCGCAGGCAGCCCCCGCCGCCCCCTCCCGCCAAGCGGTTCTCGCAGGTATCCCTGACTGGAACCCGCGAGGTTAATATTTCCGAAGGCCCCAAAACGAGCAGCCTTGCTTAAGTTAGTTAACAGCAACACATTGTCTAATTGCGTGCCCTCGTTGGTGACTCACTCAAAGGCTCACCCCC
>KL277057.1:16024-31669 GCA_000699545.1 Podiceps cristatus | reverse complement strand
CTGGAGGTTGGTGGCCCTGCCTGTGGCAGAGTTTTCATTGGAACTCTATGATCCTTGGGGTCCCTTCCAACCCAGACCATTCTATGATTCTATGATTCTATGATATGACAGACATGACAGATACCTGGTTTGGAAATGTCACATGACTTCTTGTCCATATACCATCATCCATCTGCGGACACTTCTTAACAAAGTGTAGACCTGGAGAAAAAGAAAAATAAGCCATAAATGCAACAGGAAAGGAATAGGAGAGATATCAAGAACAAAAACCTGCAAGAAAACACGTTCTTAGAAACACAAATAGCAAAATTTGCTTGATTAAATGTCACTTTAGGAGTAGCAATATCTCCTCAGTGTTCCCTAGGTATCAGTTAACATCACAGCTTGCTCCCTCTGTGTTTCAGCCCTGTTTTCAGCAGAGCTTCACCATTCTTTGAACTTGGGCAATCGTCAAACATTACCCAATCGTTCAGTAACACCACCATTGGGATAACAGAAACAAAACCACCTTCACTTTCCAAGACATGCCAATTGCCTATTGAAAACATTAGAATGACATTTTCTTTGTAATAGATCTTTCAATTGTTATACTTGCACATTTCTAAGGAAGCAGAACACCCAGTCAGCAGTGGGTTAAGAAAATCCCCTGGAACTGCATCATAAGCAAGTTTTATTCCTGTTCAGTGATTTATTTAAATGCAGTTATCTCTGAAGGATAAGAAACAAATCCTGAGGGTATTCACAGAAGCAGGGAGTTAGGGCACAAGGGGATTTTTCACCTTCATATCGAATTAACAGACGTTATTCTAAAATGAGGATGGTCAACAGGGATGGTCAACTAAGCATTTGCTCAAGACTACAGAACATGACTAGCAGAGGACCTCTGCTGACCTGAAGGTTTTCTGAGTAATCTGAAACCTCAGCTGTGGGAGCAACTGAATTAGCAGAGACAACTGGGGCTCAAAACTAACAGCCAGCCCTAAACAGCATCCTGGAGAGCTGTTTGCTTTTAAGACAACCTCCTCCTCTATCCATTTTACAAGGGGGTTGGTATGCATTTTCTTATCGCTCTCAGCAATATGAAGCTGTCAAGATACAGTTTGTACAGTTAGGAAAGCCAGTCTAATCTCTTCTAGCCAGCTGTTCTCAGCAACTGAATGCCCAGGCAAACATGGAAGTGTCTTCTCGCATCAGGAGATCCACAACGGAACCTCTAGAGCAAAGGGGACACAACAGCCAGG
Source organism: Podiceps cristatus (assembly GCA_000699545.1). Lineage (NCBI taxonomy): Eukaryota > Metazoa > Chordata > Aves > Podicipediformes > Podicipedidae > Podiceps > Podiceps cristatus. Next base: position 30,428 of record KL277057.1, on the reverse strand, counting down.
GCACCACTGCTGACAGCATGCACTAAGCGGGAGGAGGCAATGGTCTGTGTTTGTAAGGTTCTTGTACCCGACTTCAGAGCACGTTTGCCACAGGGCCTGAAGGCAAGCTGGCTTGAGGGGTCCTCTTCCTTCAGCTAGACCTCCTCTGTTCTCTCCCTTGCACCTTAGTGTAACAAACAAGGACCACAAAAAACAGTTTGCTTTGAGGTCATTGTTGCTTGTATATTTTCCATACTCACACAGATTTTTCTTTATGTCTTCTGAACATGAAAGAACATGTTGATCACCTTAACATTACTTACTTTTATACATATATATACCGCTATTCATACATACTTCCACTGGTTGCCTAATATCAGACCTTTAATTTACACCAGAGTATTGCAGGAGGTGAAGTAATTCTGAAAATTTCCAACGCAGACATTCATAATTGTCAATCAGAGCAAGGTGGTCTTAGCAGCTTCCCTGTAAGCCTATATAATAGTTATATATGCAACTTTTCTTATGCAGATAATGCCACAAGATAAACTGCACACAGGAAATTGTTCACATTTACAGGCAGTATGAAGACCATGGGGTTTTTAGCTATCTTAAAAGTATGCGGTGTTACCATTTAAAAATAAAATGCTTTGTTATAATCCTTATGATATTGCAATTATTTCAACTGAAAGGACTCCACACCTAGCAAGACAATAATTTGACGGCTTGCTAAAAGAAACAAGCCATAATAATGTATTCATGTTAAGAACCCGCATTTAATGGAAGAACTACTTGAAAAGATATATGCCTCTCTTACCCTAGGGCCACTTCAGACTACTCTGATAAAGCAGCCTTAGATCATCAGTGCTGTTTATGCAGTATAGTAGAAACGGGAGTTCTGGCTAATATTTATACACTTGAGAATGTATAGCTATTTTTTAATGTATTGTATTAAAACCACCTGGAAATGCTAAATGAGATTTAATAGAACTGATGATCTGGTTATGCTCAGTACTTTTGGTTATTATTCAAAGAATAGCATTGTGTAATACCTTTTTTTGGTGAGGAACACTAGAGGTCTCTCTAAACCTGTACTCTTTTCCTGTCATCTCTCTCTTGCAGTGCTTGTGTATGAACTCTTATTTTGGACCATAGTTTCTGTTTATGCTTTAGACAATTTACCTCATATAACCTGGATGCTAGTGTATAACACCCACTTATTGAATTAATTGTTTAATAGGCCAATTAACTTCAGCTATTTCTCTCCGTAAGTGCACAAATGAGATCATTCTCTTCCTCTACATAGTATGACACTATTGTAATGAAAAGTTAAAGGAGATTGGATAAAGCAATGTAGTCTTTCGAGCATGATCCAAGAATTATTGTGGGCAATGGGACTTTTGATATTGACTTCAGCTGCATCAGGATTTGCAAAAAGCCACTTTACTACAACAGAGATGTCCATTAAGCTGTGGTATTTTTACAGATTCATGTATCACTCCACTCACTAATGCAGTTTACCTTTTAGGTTGTGCCTGTGTTAACTAATCTGTCTTATATTTTGTATTTCTTCCCAGATCACTCAGCTAGTTGGTTTATTAAGCATTTTTCACACTCCTTACACATTAAGAAAAGCTGACTTGCACACTCAGTTAGCATTTACTGAACAGTGTATAGAGCTGAGCTTCTGAGGAAATGCTGCCATAGACATACTCAGGGTAGCATCTGCTCAGTGAAGCACATAAATTCCTTGCCGTGTAATTTGGTGTCTTTGGATTACTCCTGTCAGAGAGCCTGCACAGAGATCCACCTCAGCTTCTTCACCATCTCTAAATTAACCTGTGGCAACTAAGGTAGTTACAGCTTCCCCTTTATGCCCCTGCTCTGCTGGAATTCACTGCCCCCTGGCAGGACTAAGAGGACCCCTCGTGTGCTCCCTCAGGCACTGAGGTTTGCACCAGGACTGCTCATGGCAGCGCAGCCAAGGGTTCTCACCTCAGCTGTTAGACACCCATCCCACTACTCCCTCCTTTCTTCTCCACTTATTATAGCCTTTATCACCGGCTGTCGGAATGGAGAAGTGCTTCAGATTAGATATCAAAAAAAACTTAAATCTGACTTAAGATTCATTGTCATGGGTATATGGTTTGTCTGTATTAAGTGGATCAGTGAGCACATGCCCTGTGTATGTTAAAGTCCCTCATAGTTAAGGGCTGTGCAGCCATCTAGTTTATTTTTCTTAACAGTAAAGAAACAAGTCTTTCTTTTGGTGGGTGGATGTGCTATTATCTCCATTTCTATTTGGGAAACTGAGTCAGAGAGAGTCTGAGTAGTTTGCTAAAGGACCACTCACAATACTTCTGGCAGATCACAGAGCCAAAGCCAGGTATGGAAAAGACAACTAAAGACTTTGATACTCGGTGCTTCATCAAGCAATGGGATACCAAATCTTCTTACCTGGCAGTGGTAATGAAAGCACTTTTTCACAGAATGGTTAATTACATTATGAAATTCAGTATCATTTAATGATACGGAGAATAAAATTGTAAATGGTTTCGACGAAGGAATTAGAAAAGATGATCCTTATGAAAGACAGATCGGTTAGTCTGTCTAACTGACAGACTTTTTTTTTGTATTGGACTAAATATAAAGGTCCACATGTGACAGCAGCAAGTCCAACCCATTGAATGAGGGGAAAAGGTTCACTGTTACATACATACTCCTTTAACATTACCCTTATCTTCCACCCTGCTCACTCTGGAGACAGGATGTTTCACAGAAAAGGATTTGTGTTGAAGTTACCACTCCAGCTGTGAGGAGAGAGAAAAGGTCTATTTCATGAGGGATATCTAGTAAGCAAGTAGAGTTATGGTTATATAATGCAAATAGGATTTGCAGGGAAGGAAGAGTTATTTTTATGGTTTTCCTCTACGGTTCAGAGACTTTGTTCCTATAAAAAGTATCATGTCTTACTTCAGAATGGCTGGTTCAGGATATGCCATGGAACAAGCAAACAATAACGACACAGTTTGCATCATGACTAGAAGACTAAGCTTGTCAAGTCAATCCAAGTGGGTTTCCCCTTCCACTGACAGGAAATCAGGCCTTTCTGACCTGATACATAGACCTACCCCATACTACGCTATCAGGTATGGAAATCTATACACAATAAGAGAAGACAGAAGTTTCAAAAGGAGCCTCTCTACCTTTTTCAATCCAAGCACAGTACAATGGTTATAAGGGTAATTTTGAAACTAAGGGCATTGCAATGTTGTTTTTGTTTTGCAAAGCAAATGCCAGTTCTCCAAGTGTAATGGCAACTGATGGCAGCTCAAGGCTATATCCATTTTTATTCCATGCGTGCACCAGGAACTAGTAGTGCTGGGAGGTCGCTTTGGAAAATGAGAGGATCTAAACAACTACTTGTTTACACAAATATGCTAAATATGCCTTTAGTAAAGCATTGTGGTTATAGAACTAATTACCCTTCTCATCTCCTTACTGACTTTTGCGGCTGCACCTATTCCCTGTCAGCACAGATCTCCTATTTTTCATATGGATCTGTATATGCCCTGATTTTTATTGATTATCATGTGAAGGTCAAACTAGGTATGTGTTTTTCTCTGCTCAGGATCCTGTTACCAATACTATATTTATTAAGCAAGTATATTATTAGCAAACGTAACAGAAAATTAAAGCAAATGAAAATAAAACTGAACACAAGCAGTCTATTTACATGCTTATTCTTATCTACTGATACACTTCCGTGCATAGATACATTGCCTTGCAGTTACAGAACACCAGAGTCAACTTACACCCTTTCACTTTCTTAGGTCAAGGAGCAATTCGTTTAGCAGCGACTGCTTTACCCAGTGAATGTCTCCCCCAGCTCAGCTTTGCCTTTCAAGGAAGCTGGATTTCCTGAAAAAATATCTTTTTATTTTTTCTCTCATTTTCAAACGCTCAGTCATCCTTGTTACACAGTTTTTACCTGCTTTTTTTCCACCAATAATTTTTTAAACCTGGCAAAATTCTAGGCAAATAGAAGTATCAGAAGAAAATGCCTCTCCAATTTAGTTCAAAATTGTAAATCATCAGTGTGGGTTTTTTTTCTCAAAATTCTCCTGAATCAACTGAAACATTTTGTTCATTTCAAAACACAAATGTTTCAGATTTTCTTTTTCAGTATTTTTTTTTCTCATAAACTTCTAAATTACATTGAAGTAAATTTATCTGTAAACAAATTCAAACAATTGTTTTCTGAAATGTAAGACAAAAACTTACATTTTTTATAGTTTTCCTTTTCCAGGCAAAGAATCTTCTGAATTTGAAAGAAATCTGTAGCTCATGTTTATTAACCTGGGGCTGCATTTTTAGCAAATTACTATTGCTTGTTCATAGTTTATTTCCCACTTAAGCAGACGGACCATCCATGAGGATGTTCACATGGTGGCCTTGCCATTGTTTTCCATCTTAATGGCTTAACTCATCTTGTCCTCGAAAAAAAGATATGTGGAAAGTATCTTTATGATAACCCAGCTCTGATACTGAATAAATCCCATTTTGGAACAGCCGTGGTAAGCCAGTGGCGAGCACTCCACCACCTCTGTATTACTCCTGGATAAGTAGATAGACCAACACTATCAGAAGCCTGTCCTCTGTTACTTTTATTCTATGCAACTTGGCTTTAAATGGGATATAGTTTGGCTCTGAATATTTTCATTCAGACTTGTAACAGATATATATTGTTACCATTACCAAACCTTTCCGATACATCAAGGAAACAACAGTGAGAAGAGAGGGAATTTTAGACAAAGCAGGTGAGGTAAATCTTTTTTGCTAAACAGATGTTACACAATCTTTAAAATACATGCAGCTAAAGATGTCAGTTCCTAAGGTCTTATTTCAGCAAGTCTTAGAGATAAGAAAATTAACACAACCTCACCAAACACAAGCTGAATCAGCCTGCAGGATTCATGGATTTTAAAGTAAGTAAAGACAGCTATGACTATCCAGTTTGATTTGCATTGCTCAGGCCAAAGAATTTCATCCAATAAATTCTGCTATCAAATGAATTATTGCTTCCTTCCATGTAAGCAGTCCTTCGGTAAGTTGTGGCTGAATTATAGCATATCTTTCAGGAGGGCATCCAGCTTCCTTCCATCCTATAATGCTTACGAGGCTAGGCATGAAGCCCAATAAGCCATCTTCTTTTCCATTTCATAGTGCTAGAACTTTAATCCAGCTATGATGTGAAGGTAAACTTACATTGTTGCGACATGCAACTCTGGTGCCCTCACCTTGGGCCAGAATTCTACTTAATGAGGTAAGTATTTCTTCAGAAATGCTAACTAGGGTACAGGGAAGAAATCGGGCAATGAGAGGATCACCATCTACAAAAGGAGTATTTCCCATTTGGATCTTTTCCTAATTTGTTTTGCAAACTTGATAGAGTTTAAAAAGAGAAGTAGAGATTGGGACGAGGAGTGAAAAAGACAAAATGACAAAAGGCAAGAACATGAAAATATCTCAGATTTATCTTGTGCCCCTCACTGAAAATTTTATACCCTGAACTTTAGAACTATTACCTACAGTCTCCCTATACTGTCAGCAGTGAGTTAAACACTGCTGGAGGAGACCTCAGATCAAACAGGCTCTGAATTTTCTTTGGGTGCCTCTTTCTATCTGCACACATACAGCAATACATAGAGAGCAGGTATATTCCTTACCTAGATACTGGTTTTGTGGGGTAAATCTGAACATTAATCATAATTACGTCTGGATGCATATAGACTGAAAATGGTCATATTTATTCCACTGTTAGGCATCTGAAATCATCTTGAAGCTTAATTTGCATTTCTATTACTTCAATGCAAAATAAAATATATTTAATAAGCAGAATCCCAACAACTTCAGGATGGAGAAGAGATGATTGTTGTTGTAGGTGTTTGCCGTTGGTGGCATAAGCAAATAAAATATGTCCCAGCTGCAACCCATTCTCCCGCCTGATTCAAGATTTTAATTTGAAAATGGCTATTTTTAGGCTAGAGCTCATTTGAGGTTGTTCTCTGTCCCCAGCATGTAGCTGATTGCTGATAACCCATTTGGGGGAGTGGGGGTGAACTAGTGCAATCTGCAAACATTACGAATCAGATTGACTGAAAAGCAGAGCAGAGCTGCAGAGACCTCTCTGAGATGCGAGTCTGATCTCTGATACTCTGCCTTCTCTTAAAGATCCACTCTTTAGTTATAAGTGACACTTCTTTGACATTTTAAATAGCTGGCAGAAAATAAAAAGGAAAAGACCCTAAAATGCTTTTGCCAGACTAGTCAATGCATTTAAGATTAAGCTGAACATTTCTATACATCTGTGACCTTTAAAATCTGTTAGGAAGGTGAGATGTTAGGATTTAGTCTCAGCCAGGTGATTGATGTTTCTTTCCAACTGTAAAGCAAAGCTATAGTCTCTAGTCTAAAGCCTATTTATAATCCTCTTTAATAGCACTTGGTATAAAGATACAACTCATTTCTTTGTGAAAATAGTCTGGCTTTGCAATAGTATGTATATTTAAAGCAAACAAAGGAAGGACCTGGAGCTTGCCTCCAAGATATATATTAAAGAATTGACAATTGCCCTGCATTTGAAGGAATTTTGTTAATATGGAAACGTTATAGCATCCTTGTAAGATAAGTGTCAATAAGGCTATTTCATTCATCCACTTACTTTCAGAAACAAATTGGCCATGACAATAAACAGGAACAGAAGCAGCTTTTCGGGTGAGGCATTTGTTTCTCAGGCTGCTCCCAAGGATATCTATCACTTGCAAGTACGTGCTAGTGCACAAAGAGCAGTCTGGGGCTCAGTTGCCTATTGACAATACTGCTTGATGCAGCCCCCTCACTCTTTTTAAGCCGGTGTGCTCCACTGATCCATTCTTCACGTGCTCAGGGAAAGGATACATCCAGATGTAAATGTGCATGCCATTTGATGAGGTTTTACCATACAGCTTTTTTTTTTTTTCCCATCCATAGAAAAGTAATGGAAAGAGGGAGAGAAGGTTTCTTGTGTTCACTGAAATACAGAAATGGCTCAAATTCAACAGTTTGGCACCTCCATGTCAAATGGAAGTCAGAGCCTAATGGTCCTTTAGTTCTAACTTCCCATCACAGTGATCCTGCTGTCTGCTTTTTGTTACCTCTCATTATTTGACATGGGATTGCAAATCTCACAGCAAACCATAAAGAAGCCCAGGCCGTATCCTTACATGGAACATTTCATATTGGTCATCAGCAAAACTTCACTTTGCTTCTGAAAGGCCAGGCTGATTTTTATTTTTCCTTCACTCTGTTATTTCAATATGCAAGGCTGCAAATAACACATCAGAAATGCAGCAAAAATGACAAGCAAAATCTATTTGTTTTACTTAAAGGGATCTACCTTAGAGTCTGTTCTCATCCACTTTCATCTACTGACATGCAGAGCACGTCTCACCCTCCATGGGTTGGATAAGTATTAAGGGCACATTATGCACTCCGGTTTCAATCCTGCCACCACTAAAACTGCTTGACTTCAGTCTTAAAGCTGCAATAAAAATTTACAAGGGAACACTTTCCTGGTGCCTCAGTGCAACTTTTTTTTTGAGTTTTCCAGTGAAAGAAAAGGTGGGAACACTGCCTGAGTTAGTGAAGGTTGATCCCCCTGTGCATTCAGTCCCTCCCTGCCAGTCAATCCAGACGGATGTGTTCCTGCCTGCTATCTTCTTTCACTCCCCTTCTGTCTCACAAGGTGAAGTATGCTTCACCGCTGCATTCAGAGAGATGGGCCTGCCCGATCCCTCCAGAGCAGAAACATTTACCCTTGGTGTCTACCCCAGGGAAAAGTTCCTCCCACTCCGCAGCTACCAGTCTCTATCACTGTCTGCATGCCTTTTTTCATATTCAGTAACTAGAGGAGTTAGTAGTGAGATTTTGCTCAGGGGGATTTTAACATGAAAGGATTGCTATTGAATTTAAGTGTCACCTTTCTCTTGCAACAAAACAGCATGTTTATACAATGACAAAGTAAAGCATTCCCTGCAATCACAACAAAGAGCTTTCTAGACTATGGATGTCCCAAGAACTAGGTGTAAATGAACTAAACAAAATGAAAAACACATAAGGCTCAGACTCTGAAATGGAGTCTCAGTTGAGCACTTGCATATCTAAATACCACTGGCACTTAAGTACAGTACATACTCTTGAAAAAATACAACAAAATACACATTTGAAAAGGGTCAAAAGACAAACTTTAGGGGCAATGTGATCAAACCTAGGGTTTATGTGGGCAAGGAGAAGGAAATATTAATCAACCTCTCAAAGGAAATACTAAATCAACATAATGGAAGGAAGGTCTCATTTTATTCTGCATAGTCAGTTTGGAATTTCCCAGCTTCTCTGAAAGCATTGCTGGAGGAACACAGCATATATATTTCTTTTACCTGAAACTGATACAGGATCATTTGCTGTTACATCTTGATATGAAAACGTTAGCTGTTAGTGCTGCACCTCTCAAGGAAAGAAGCAGAAATGAAAAAAAAAAAAAAAAAAAAGCTCATGTAGCAGGTAGACACCACTGCTACTAAATCTTTCTCTGCATGTCCAGCCTTTCTATTTTGGATCTTTGCTGAAAGGAAGTACAGGACCATACCTAAGAAACATGACTGTCAGCATTCATTAAGACCAATGCTTAATCTCAGTTGACAACATCAATGTCAGAATCGTAGCTGGGAGCTGGCAGCATTTCAATAGAGGATTCTTCTGAGCTCTTACACACTACTTCAATAAATAATCCTACCGGGAAATATGGAGAAGAGCATTTAAAATGATTTTAGCTGGCACGTCACGACAAGGTTGAACCATCATGTAGTGATGTGCCCACTGCCTAATTCCACTGTGAAATGTTGAAATACAGCTTTTAGCTCCACAGAAGCATGTAGGCCTCTATTTACATGCAAATTGATGCTATTCATGTGTGAACTACAGCAGGTACTGACTCTGCCAGATGGAATAATTTGGGGATGGGCCCATTCTCTTTTGCTGAGGGCTGCATGTATTCACACATCCTGTAGATAATTGTTGGAGTTTCTATGTCACCAGAAGTCCCAATTAAATAACTATTTAAATAATTTACTTTTTTTTCCAAGTGAAACACGGTCATGCATGCAGTTGCATAGACTAAAAATAATGATGATGATATTCACATTTATAATACCACTGTTAGTAATAACATCATTAGCAATAAGGGAGAAGCAGGTGGCTCAGGGCAGAGTATCAAGAAACCTGGACGTGTCACTGCCCAGTGATTCTGGACATGCCATTTCATCTTGTCTCTTGTTTCCCTTTGCTTTCATCCATAAACTATTCATGGAAGACATAATACTTTATTCAGTTTCCTGATGTGAAGTAGGCAAAAACCCCACAAACATTACTGTAGCAGACATTTACATGCATTTTGTTGCGTTAGCCCTCACTTGACCTTCACCAGCTGTGAGGGTCACTTGATTCTAATCAATGGCAGCCTCTTTCCACAGAATTAGGATGACATTGCAAAGCAGTAGGTGGCTAAACTGGCTGATGAAAACAGGCTTGGTTTGGCTGATAGCGCTTTATTTGAAGCACTGATATGCTTAGCATTTGTTCAATTATCATCAGCACAGAAATCAGGATATCAGTGTGTGAACCTCCTCAACGTGCGGTGGCCAACCTTATATAAGGCAGCAACAAACACAAGACCTGAGAGGAATCAAACAACAGAATCAGCTGATCTATTTACAATTGGAAGCTACAAAGGCTTTTTTAGCCAGTGAAGCTGGAGGCGCAGAGACAGATTTTGACAGTTGCACATGGAAAAAGATTTAATTAAACTGAAGAAAATGAGATAAACTTTGCATAACAAAAGAAAGGAGGAAAATACGCCTATCTTGCAGAAATAGGCTGGGACGGGATGTGAAGGGCTGTCCTCACCTCCCGCTCTCCTTGAAACCTGTTTCCACTGTGGATACTTCAAGTCACACAACAGGGGAGCAGCCCGGCTGCGCCAACCCGCACCGTTCGCACTGGACCTGCATCCCAGGGGGTTCGCACCCAGGCAGCCTCTGACGGGGGCTCGTCCCTGCAGCCGCCCCCAGCCCCTGCCTGACAGGCCGTTGCTAACAGCCTCTGACTGGCCCTCCAGCAGACACCTTCCCGATTTTGCCCAAAACAACCTGTTTCTGCAATGAACATCAGAAGCGTTACCACAGAAAGCAGTGAGCAAGGAGTATGACATGCGAATAAAATTGGTTGCACATTGAAAAATCCATAAATGGAAATGGCCGAAAAGATCATAAACAAACAAACCAACCAAAAAAACTCACACCAGAAACCCTCTACATTCAGGCTAAATATGCAGCCATTAGAAGGTCAGCAGAGCCCTTTTGTTTTCCAGTTTCTCCTATTCCAGAGCCATTTCACGAGCATTTGGCTTCACTGCTCCCACCCCCTGGAATACTCCCAAATGCCTTTACATTTCAAGGTCTCTAGGGCTAGTGGATGGGTTTGCTTCACCTGCAAATGTTGGCCAGCACTGCAAAACATAGACTTATTATGAAATCATTACAGTGGGAAATGCAGCATCATCTTCCAACCATGGAAAAAAATCGCTTTACTGTAATCCCTAATTCACAGGAGGAAAGTAAAAGATATTTCTCCCTAAATACAATTTCTAAAAGGCCATTAAAAAATAAGATCAGACAATCATATATTCCTGCAGAAGAGCAAAGGGAAACTTAAGGTGTGAGCATCACCTGTAAAATGGCACACATTCAGATACTAATGCCTGAATCTTTTTCTTTAACAGAGATGAAAAACCACCAGGAAATAGTACATTCTGGACTTTTTACATTCCCCATGTGTTAGATCCGAGGACATTAGGTTTTGGTTTTTTGTTTTTTTTAATCCAACAGTTCTTTGTCAATTCTATGGGGCAATAATAATTAGGTCAGAAATGGAAAAAGAGGCACTACCATGAAACTGATATCTGTATCTGTGAATGCTTGTCTCCTCAACTGGTATGAACATGCTTGGGAACAGAAAGGCTTGATTTGCTTGCTGAGCTCACCAGGAGTTAATCAGCATACACTGACAGACCTGCCTGACAGGTGATACACTGAAAAAAGCCCTAAGAGGAAAAACAATGGAAAGTTATTCTATGCTGCCCACTTCCACAGATACTGAAAATTACTGCACTGGATTAGATGAAAAGACCACCTAGTCCTGTACTCAGTCTCCGAGAGAGACCAAGGAGAGAGTACAAGAAATGGGAATGCACAGGGAAATGTTTTCTCTGCTGTACTCAACAACTCACAGTCTCTGTGACAAAAGATTTAAAGACAGACTTGCTTTTATTAGCCACTAATAAGCTTTTCCTACAGAGTTTAATCACATTTTGAATCAGTGTTCTAAAAATCCTGTAGCAATGAGTTCCACAAATTAATTATACAGTTGGTGAAAAAACCTTCCTCTTCTTTCTGTTAAACGTACTCACCAGTAACATCACTGGTTGCATTCTTGTACACTAGTCTTAAAAAGCAGTAAAGTAATAATTCCTGAAGCTTTTCCCTTACATTGTTAATGATTTTATCTACTTCCAGCACATGCATCCCAATTCATTTATCTTCTAAGCCAAAGACTTCTAATATATGTGATCTTTTCTCCTATTTTGTGCATTCTTGTTGACTTTCTTCTGTTTTAATATTCTCCCCTAAGCATTACTTTGGAATTCTCAGTACTAAATTTTACCTTCTATTTTATTAGTTCTGTGAGTTTAAGGTCTAAGCTTTTCAGTTTTCAGTTTGAGCATTCTGATTTTTTTCTTATTGCCACTACACATGAGCCTCCTCTCCAGGATCTTTGATAATACGTAGATTAGTACAAATCCTAGCTCAAAGCCTTGGAGTACCTCCCTTCCATGGAAGAGCTGCCCATGTAGCCTTACCCCTTATTTCTCATCTTTTAACCAGTTTTCAGTACATGAAAGGACCTTTCCTCTTACGTTAGACAGTTTAGCTTCAATGAGAACGTCTCGTGAGAAACCCTGTCAGAAGTGTTGAATGGAAACCACTTGAATGAAATGTTTCCTATCAGGAACTAGAATGTTCATTCAGGATCAGCAATCTATGGAAAGGACTATTTGATTTCTGGAGAAGGGGAAAAGTAATTGTGAATCATTTACAGGATGTTTTCTGACACTCTGTTTCAAAGCAGATGCTGGAGATGACAATAAAATACCATCATTTCAGTATCTTAGCTGATGTTTTAGTAAGATCTGGTGAATAATGAAACTGATAATTTTCTCTGAATTCTATATAATCCCACTTTCACTTCTTTTCTTTCTTGACTGAAAACTAAAATGAAAACAGAGATGACCTGAAATTAAATAGAACAAGCTGAATTTGCCTTCAAGCACATACGGGTACGGCTGAAGAAAACTGTCTGACCTCACAAGAGACAATATTCAGCGTTGGAGCCCCTTGGCAGCTCCCATCAATCCTGGCTCAGAATGCGAGCCCCGCTCAAGGTACAAGCAAGACAGACTAAAAGAAGTGGCAGACTGTCTCCTTTGCTGTTGTCTAATCCACTCTTTAACAGCGGATCAGCCTGAACTTGTCTGGCAGATGCTGCACTGCCATCATGCATGTGTGGGATGTACAGTTTCGGGTACAGGCCACATTCCCTGCCAGTGCTGGCAGTCACCTCTTGCAGCTCCATCCTGGCAGTGACAGCCACAAAAAGTCCCACTCTAGCAGTCTCCCCAGCTTGGCACCTTTCCTTTCCAAAAGCCTAGGAAGCACTTCAAATATAGGGTGCTTTGATGTAGGGCTGCTTCCTTTAAAACCCAATAAGGAGAGAGTAGAGAAATGCAAAAACTTCGAAGCAGGTGGGAAGTGAGGACCCCTTTCAACTACTCTCCCCCCGTCAGAGCCATCCTGAACACCTCTCTCCTCCAGCCTTTCTCGGCCAGAACCCCCCTAAGCCTCACTGCCGACAGTCTCAGTTCTTTTCCCGCTTACCTGCCACAGCCTTAGGGATTGCTGGCAGTCCTCCCCCAGCAGAACCCACTCTGCCATCTCTCCAAAATGGAATTTTTCCCACTCTGCTGAGAAGCTGTAGAAAAGCAAAGAGTAAATGGAAATTTATACTGCTGTCATCAAGGAGGTCTTTGTCTGTTTGAAATATAAGTTATTGTAGTAATTTGGAGAGCTAAGCAAAGTGAGCACAGAACCTGTATGAGCAGGCTTTCACATTCTCTTTCCTCTGGCCATGGAGAAAAATAATTTATCAAGGAAATCACCTCACAAAGCTACAACGTAAGAACTAGTAATGTCTAAAATAAAACAAACTGTTATAAGTTATACCTGTTATAGCTGTATGTTATATTTTCATATAATTTCATTAATAGAAACATTTTTCATCTTGAAAAATCCAAGTTAGTTTTTATTCTATTTTATAATCTTGTGTTACCTCCTGATGAATAATCACACGGAGATAAAATTCAGATTCATGTGTACCAGGCATTTAAGGATATAAAATATCAGAGGCATATTGTTAATTCCCCGAGCCATACATTGCAAACGTAAGAATACCAGCATTAAGATTACTCTTAGAAGACATCTGCAAATACTAAGGACAGTAAAGGTCATTACACAAACTTAACACTTCCCTGTACTTCAAATAGAAGAAAGAGTTTTTTTTTAGGTACCAAGCCCACTCTGTTTTAACTCTCTAGTTATGACCAATTTCGTACACAAAGTTATTATAACAGAGAAGCTTCCTACAAGGTTTATATGGAACTAGACAACAATTTTAGAATAAAAGCTAAAACCGGAAATTTTACAAGGAAAAAAAAATCTAGAAACAGTTAATGCAAGAGAACTACTGCTCCTTAGCAAAATGGAGAAAGATAATCTTAGAATAATTTATTAGAACATTGTAGAAATTTTTCTTTTCTTAGGTGTTTTGTGTTGGCTGGGAGCCATTTACTCCTGCACTGCAATTGAAGAGAACATTTGCCTCCTTGGTTTTCGACTCTAATATCTCATAGCACAAGCAGAGCTTTTGTTATGCATCAGCAGCTGCCAATATTTTAATGAAAGGCTCCAACAAAAATGGTTGTCCTTTGCTTTTGATTTATTTTAGCTGGCAGTTCTTCAGAGTTTCACTCCCCAGTTCAAACCCAGTCCGCTGCAGCTTCTATTCACAGTCCTCCAGGATCTCCCAGTGTTCTTCCATTACAAACTGATTGACTACACTGTCAAAATCTCTCAACAAACTTTCCAGTTTCATTTAGTCTGCAAGACTTCTGTTTTCCACAAAGCAAATTCCCAATTCTATCCTCATCTCCTATTAA
>KL277057.1:354-15763 GCA_000699545.1 Podiceps cristatus | reverse complement strand
AATTATATTTGGGCGTTAAATTATTAAAAAGCCTTTTTTTTTTTTTTTTTTTTTTTTTTTTTTTTCTTTTAATTGCTGTATGAGTCTGTATTTCAGTAACACTCCATCTTGAATGCTGTGATAGGCACAGGCAAAATGTCAGGCACCTAAGTAAGCCTGTGCTTAAGACACATAAATTTGTAGAGGTTAAATACATGTCTAAATGCTCTCTTGAACTCTCACTGACAAAAGATTCGCGGGCTATTTGCCCTAAACTATGCTGATGTCTCTGGTTTATACTACTGGTAACAACAGCACTTAACCAGCTTCATTTCTGGTGTGATATTCCTAGGAACTTTCACTAAATCAGCTGCAATTAGGGAAAAAAAAACAAACAACAAACAACAAACTTGAAAGATAATAAATGCCAATTCATTTGTACAACAAGAATAAAAACTGAGGCTAATTGCAAAACACGGTTCAGATAAAACAGTGGAAACGCTATGAATTATATTCCTAGTCATGACACAGAATTTAAAAGCACAGAATCTGCCCAGATTAAGAAAAGTCCTTGAGAGATTATATTATTTTACCCATTTCGACCAGCTTTCATGATTTATCTTGCAGTGATGGTTCTGTGGAGATATAATACTGCTTGGCGTACTAAATAGTGTCACTTTCTTCTGCTTCTGTCGAGTTTTAATGTCGACTAGCACAAGGAAACGTTAACCTCTCCTGTTCTCACTCTTTGAGCGTGATTTCTAATACATCTGACACAATCCCTTGCAAGTCCTTATTCCTCTGTAATTACATTAACATGATGATGTGCCTTCATCTGGGACTTCATCAGGATTTCATCTTGTAAAGAAAAAAAAGTCCCAGATCATTGAAGTACCTTTTTCTTATGAAACCATCTTCAAAGCCTTAACCTCAATGTTTCTAGAAATCTGTCAGCTTAGAAGTAATACCTGACACCGTCACATTATTGCCATTATCACATCCAGGGCAATCACTCCTCCCTCCCCTGCCATCCCAAGGTTTTCAGAAAACAAAAAGTAGGGTTTCTTTCAACTTTGAAAGTTGTTAGCCATGAGTCTGACTTAGATTTACTGAATTATTCTACTGTAGTGTTCCAGGAAGACTTGGCAGAGATTGATTCCAGCCACACCGAGGATGACACATATCAAACTCCTTCACAGATGCTTATTCACCCATCAGATTATATAACGTTGACCCTGGAATTGCTGAGAACTAAAAAGAGTAAAAAGAGAGTTGGATGTGTTTTATCTGGGATGCCAGGTCATTAAGACTTTTCTGGTAAAATATAACAGAATGGTATGATGCAGACTTTCTACCTCGGGCTATGAACTTGTCGTCTCAGAAGCGAAGTGAAGCCAGTCTGCTTAACTGCCTGAGCAATAAATAGAACCTCTTTCCTAGAACATAATAAAAGCAACGGACAACTTCTACGTAACTTCTTCAGTCTCTCTTCTAAAACTGCCCTGAGCTCTGCTCGAATGCTTGTTTAAGTGTCTTCACCGTTGATAGTTATAAGTAATTAGCCATGGTAATTGTGCTATATTTTTATGCCATGGATGTTATTATATGTTTACAAATACAACGTCATAACTTCATGAAGTGGTGGAATGTGGCTTATTTTTTTGCAACTTGAAACAAAGCTTAAGATGGGAAAGAAGAAAAACTGTAGTTATTTCCTAAAAAATTACCCACAGAATGTTATTAAGTAAATTGGAAAGTGCGCAAACAGAGGACCTAGGTCATTGCCATAGAGCTAAGCCATTTCTCTGATGACATAGTCTACTGCTAAATATACATTCCATTAGATGTTCCATTTTAAGATAGTTTCTTCTCTATAGCAGAAACCTTCCCATTGCATAGGGGACAAAATAGAGGAAATACAGCAAGCATCCAGTTTTGACTCTATTATTATAAAGATTGGTAAAGAGTGTTCTGGAGTTAAAAAAAAAAAAAAAAAATGCACTTGGGGTTTATTAAAATTCAGCACTGGTGAAGGACAGGCATTGCACTGACTGACTTCTCTCCCTCTCTTGATACTCACAGAATTTAAGGCAGCTGGGCCAATTTGATGCCCTGTATCTTGCAGGACATTAATTTTGGTTACCTCTAGGTTCAGCCCGATATCCTGGTGTAAACTAAGGCAATTTGATCTTCAACAGAAAAACTTGTGGCAACCACAGGCAGACAGTGGAAAAGCCTGATGTATGTCACACCACGCAAGGCATGGTTCACACAACAGTGCTGGCTGAACATGACCTGAAAAAAGTTGTTTGCATTGGCTCTTTTCCTATGGCAATATACTAAAGCCACGTGTTGAGGCAACTGTATGTCATGATCCTTACATCCTTCTCTGACTGCTGCTCTTTAGTTGCCTCAACTTTGCAGTAAAAACAAGTTGTCTTTCTTGCTAGATAGCGAAAACTTCATTCCTGGACACTGTGTCATACCATAATATGTTTCGTTAGAGAAAACATACATTAAAGGCTAATACATGATCTTTGGTACTCTTGTCTTCTGAGGAATATGCTTTCTTTCCTATGAATGGCTTCACATTGACCTAAATAAATGTATCGCCTGTCTTCAGTGTCCTGGTACAGTCCATACATCCAGCTCTAGCCCTCTATTTCTTAGGTATCTGAGCTCTGAGTTGGCAGAATTTCCATCTTCAGTTATTGCAACAAAATAATGTTTACAAACGAGGAGAATAATCAGGTCCCTTTAAAAATCAGGTTTATGGGAACTAATCTAAATGTGAAGTTAACTCATTTTTAAAGCTACAGCTTAAACTGTCATTAAAGCAAGAAAAATAAAGGCCTTTAGAGAAAAGGGAACATTAAAAGGAAGGAACTGAGACATCAGGTTACAAATAGTTGTTTCCTGCCCAGCAAACAAGTAGTAGAGCTAACCACTTCATCTTCCATCCCACATAAACAAGTAGTTGATGACACAATAAACGCAGCAAAAGTGACTCTCAATACTGCAAATGGTTTTATGCCAAAGCGCAACAAAAACCAGGCTCTGAGGTTGTATAAGCTCTTTACAAGCAGGCAAGTTAAGACTGCAATATTACACAAGATCATTTAAAGCCTCTTAAAAACCTTTAAAATTTTTCTCCCTCTTTCACCAGCACTTTAATAAGGCAATTCCCAATATTTGACTTGTAAAATAGCCTGGAATATAACAGTTGTATCAGCAGCCTGTAGCTAGGCTGTTCCTTATTGGTCCTCTGTGAACATTTTAAACACCCTTTGTAACATGATGAAAGCCATACCTATTTCAAGGCTTATTTGCACAGGGGGAGTAGTTAAAAGTTTTGATTATTGGGACTGCAGATGGTGGGGCTGATTCTGGGAGTAGCAGTCTACTCTCCCAGTCCCCAGCATCTGGAGACCACTGGCTACACTGGCACCCATTTTTTCTGAACTAAGTCCTTTTCATCTGATAACAAATCTGTGACTTGCATTGTTCATTTCAGCAATCCAGCTTGGTGTCACATCAGCTTTGTCCCCATCTTTAAATATATTCATGCCATCTGTCTCATGGTCTCAACTGGTAAAACAATTGCATCGCAGGTTACGTACAATCAATTCCCAGTTGTTCTGAACAGCTTGAGATGTCTCACATCTTACTCAGTGGCTTGTGGAAGAAACTGATAAATGTTTTTTTATAGGACGATGATCAGTTTAGGATTCCCTTTACTGACATTTCAGATGCCAAGAAGTTCAGATTTTAGCTTGATAGCTTCGCACTTTTTCCCCATATGGTTTTGGTTCCTCTTGCAAAGAAATGTGCTTCTCTCCATATGCCTCTTATCTTGAGTTTTCAGTGTCATCTTTAATTAGAAATTGAAAATCGGTTGGTTTGATTTGTATCAGTATTTGTCAGTGCTGCTATTGTTTTTCAGACAATCATATTCAGATGTTAGTGTCAAATTGAAATTATTCTTTATAGGGTCATAAATATGAAATATGCAATTAAAACGTTCCCATTAAAAATAACAGTGTATGACAGACACTTGTTCATGATGCTTCAGTAGCACACCCAGTCAGCACTGTCCTTGTGAGACAGCGTTGTGAATCTCTGTCACTCAGACCTACCACAGCAAAACCCTAGATTAAATCTGTGGCTGCAGGTGTGACACAGTTCGAATTCAGACACCAGGGGAGTTAAATTTGCTTTCAGCTCTTGTGATCATGATGAAATTGTCAAAGTGAATGATGACACATCATCCAAATGGAGAATGTAGGTGGTCCTCGCTGAAAGCTGTACATCAGGAGCAATTGGGTCCCCTTACATCTGCGGGAACAAAACCCAGGGGGAGCAAAGCTGTGGTCCCTGGCAGGATACAGCTGCTCCCTTCTGGGTATGAAAGGCTAACGATATGCAGTGAGAAAAATGAAGAATGTGGAAAAGCACAGGCCTGAACAGGCAGGCCAGCACTCGCCACACAGATTTGTAAGCAAAATCATTCTCACCCCAATTCTATTTCTGAAAGTACATCACATTCCCAATTATTTTTTTTGGACTTGAAAAACATCCAGCTTCCTTATGAGGTAACTCTACGCTAACCTGTGGGTTCTAGTGACAATAGGTAGGTCCTTGCCTTGAAGCCTCTGGAAAGAGCTGGGTTTTGTCTTTTTGTTTAAATGAAAGGAGCCTGAACAAATGCGCAACTTCATTTTGGTAGGTCCTTTTTCATCCTGAGTCTGTAACCAGCATTGCTCTTTCATAAGGAACCCTCTACAGTAACTTAGCTGACCCTTTTGTTCTGTTACACACGAGCACAGTAGTGTGAGAATTTCCAGCATTCACTCATTACCTTACCCAGAGGTGGTAATAGGGCCTCAGATAATCCATAAATAGTGCTAAGAGCTACGTGTGAAGAGCTGTACACAAAGAAACCTTTTACAATGAAGCATAAAACAAGGTATTTGATTTATCCTCCAAATCAGGGGAACAAATGCTGCATACTCCCGCATGCTAGCTACTGACACACGGTCTTCAAACTAGTTATTCAAGCTAGTTATTTGCACTTTCTCCGAGATCAGTTCTGTCGTTATGAGTGACTGCGGCTGTCTGTATGTTCAGAGCTGTCCCAAAGCAGAGAGTAGATCCCTCTTCCCTGCAGACCCTCACACATGGAGGTGGCAGGGGAAAGGGAACCTCAAGGTTCCTGGAGGAATATGGGAAAGCAAGAATTTGACAGGACTAACGGCATGGAGGACAGTCTGGTTCTTATAAGTAAGAGAGCAGGTAAAATACTAATTTTATCAAAATTCTAGAATTTTCTTGGCACAAATTGCCCTCGTGGCTCCTCCATCTGTGATCAACAGTGTCTGGAAAGATGAAAAATACCTCCCAGAGATGGCCAGGCTTCTATTCTATAGGAATTTTATTTCTGTGCAACATTTTTGATCATTCAAAACAGTTCTAAAGTGGAATTTCTGCTGCTCTCAGCCATCCTGTGAAGCCCCGTTTTT
This sequence comes from Podiceps cristatus, assembly GCA_000699545.1. Taxonomy (NCBI): domain Eukaryota; kingdom Metazoa; phylum Chordata; class Aves; order Podicipediformes; family Podicipedidae; genus Podiceps; species Podiceps cristatus. The sequence continues at coordinate 10,265 of KL277057.1, read as the reverse complement.
GTGACAAGGTGCTAGTTATCTTGAAAATTGTTTTACCACCGGAGATGCTTCAGCTCTGTGCAGGGTTATGGGGACACTGACCATAAAATAATAATATCTGAAGCATTGCTTCTGGATACTGACCTGAGTAAAATCAGTCCCATTTTTGGAAGGCACCCAAGTAGTTCTAGCCTCCATATTTTCTTCTCTCCTACCAGGTAAACTGAGAATAAATCAGGGTCTTTTATTGTGATACAAAAGAAACAACCTGTAACATTGGGCTTCATGGGTCAGTGCTTTGATGTCTGTGCCAGTATAAATCTGAGCTAAAGTGTATTTCCTAACTATACAAGGAGAACAGTAAAGAATGTGAAAGGAGCTCAGAGGATAAGTGGACTAAAACATGAATAATTGAGATAGGTTTTCAGTAGACATTGCATTCATATGCATGAGTAAAATGGGTGTATGATCTTGATTTTGCTTCCGTCACAGCCAATGGCAACACACCTTGTCTGTAGAGGGAAGAATGGGACCGCACAGATTATCACCTACAGTCCACTTGCGAATCTCTGCTTGAACAGGCTGGTGCAAACACAGCATCTTATATATTTTCTGGAGCTATGTTTCCCCTGTAACATATCAATTGAGTAACAAGGAGAGATGGTAAGAAGATTGAAGGACTACACTCAGGAATTTCTCTAGCAAGCCTTAAGAGGGGTCAGTAAGATTCTGGAGTCATAAAGTTTTATCAAGAAGCAAATTAAAATGCAAAATATGGAGGAGTCATACTTCAATGTCACTACACAAAGTCCAGTGAATATCAATCTAAATTAATTTTTGCCTCTTTAATCAATCATCTCTTTATGAAATACAAATAAACCCACATCAGTATGACATGTTATTAAGGAAGAAAAGAGATGTGCCCTAAACTTCTGGTGACAATTTACATAAATGTCATTTGAGGCAGCAAGGTTAGACCTCAGGGAGAGTATTATAATATTCTAAAGAGCATCAGCAACTTCACTGTATACAAACCATGAAACAAAGAGGATTGGTGCCTTGGAACCAGAGGGTGCTGGAGGAGTGAGAGAGAAGAAAGTTAATTTGGCATCTCTGTAAATCTTAGAGTTTTCATAGCATAAAAGGAATGTAAACAAGTCATCAAAAGAAAACAGCCTGAAAGAATATTTAGTGCCGTTATTTTAAAAGAACTATGATCCTTAACTCATCCAAAAATTCTATTTTAGTAAAAGATGTGTGTAACTAAGGTACATGGTTACTGTATTTACTATATTATGCTATTACTGTTACACTATTTGTATGACTGTAACTCCCAAGTCACCAGGTGAAAGTGGGATCCTGTTATGCCACACATTTGCTATAGAGGAAAGACACACTGGGAATTTTATATTCTAAAGAGTGGAGAAATGGAAGGAGACTGATGTCCCAGGCATATATTGAACATGGCTGGTTAAACCATGGTTAAATCTTGGGAAATGCCATCCACATCAGTGCCCTAGTCAGTGCACAACCCGGCTCTTGCACCCTATATGCCTCTGATACACCCCATGGATATTCTTCACAAAAAGGTCATCGGATCACTCTGAAATCTCAGTTGTAGCCAATTTCTCTCATCAGGTCTCTAATGTGTGTTTTGCTTTCCTTCCCTCCAGCCTGTTTATCATTTATTCCCATTCTCCTATATCAGAAATGAACAAAGACACTTTCTAAAGGCCATTTCACAGCTTTAGGGAGCTGTATTCAGGAGAGTAATGTGTGATCTAAGGCAAGCTGAGCAGCATTATTTTCCTATCACCACCCCACAGATGATGGGGAGTGACAGATTACATGTCAGTCACAGCACACTAGGCAAGGGGCCAGTCTGCCAGTAGTTCTGTCCTTTCTGGCTCCAGCCAAAGCATTGTTGAGAATGAAAGAATAGTTTATAAATAGCTCACACTGAAGTCAGTCTATCATAGAGGCTGCAGATCAGCCTGGTCTTTATTCAGGCTGTTCAAGGTGATGTCTGTATGCTCATGTACACGCAGGTGTTGCATCCACAGCCCGTAAGGATCATGTCCCAGAGCTATTCCCTTCCTAGCTGTCACCTTTCTTTGCAAGAAAAATAAAACCTACTGTGAGCACATTTAACTTCACTCTCTTCACTCCTTTTAAACTTCTCTCTCAATTGATAGATTCCACATTAATTTACACTATCTTAGAAAGACTTTTTTAAAAAAAAATATTCAAGTATCCATCCTTTCCCTGAAAAACTGTCAATGAAAAAAGAACAATATCTTATTAGCAATCATGTTAACAGATCTCCCACAGAAAGTGTAATATGGAGAGTAGGTTTTCAGTAACAGAAGTGCGAAAAACCTTCTGCCAAAATTGAAATGAATCAGTCTGGAGGCATCACAAATGAGTCATTATTCTCTAACTCTTCACTGAATGTTCACACACAAAAACTATATGGATTTTCAAGACTTTCTGCTTATACTATGAAATTAAATCTATCTGAATCAAAGTATGAGTGTCCTCAGTCTTATAAAAAAATTTCTTAGCAGTCCTAGAGACAGAGTGGGCGCATGACATTTTTATGCAGTCTTCCCACTACTTAACGTATGGGGAGACCCCAGAGGACCCCCACCTGCCCGGGATGTTGTGATGCTCAGCCCCTCTGTCCTACCAAAAAGTGTCTCCTTTGCCAGGTAAGTGACAGGAAAGACTGGTATGGAGCCAGCTGTGACAGACCTGCAGCAGCATTCCCTGTTCTAGATGACTCCTGAATTGCTGTGCCGTGGTGGCTTTACACAAAGGGACCTGAAGAGGAACTGACTTTCTAATGTATACCTCCACATTTTTAAATAACCTCTCTGAAATTAACTTTCTGCATTATCCGTTAAACTTGTTCTTGGTGCTGCCAATAGGAGAGAAGATGAATAAGGCTATTTGTTTCAGAGGAGGAGTCCTAAGCTACAATAAAATTTTATTGCCAAAAGCAAAACCAGAACACATTGAAACAGAAGCTGTGCCCACAGAAGTTTGTTTTTTTTTTTTTTTTTAAAAAAAATAATTATAATTTATCCCATTTTAGTCTTATACACAGAATATCATTACTCCTGATATACTGACCAAGAACAAAAAACAACAAGTTACTTGGTAGTTGAAGGTGTAAGATGAAGACTAATGAATAACACATATATTTTGGAGATACCTTAAATCAAGACAGTAATGGGACCCACCCCAACCAAATCATACCATCTGAATTTTTCAGCCATGTACCTTCTGTCAATTCTGCAGCATTCTCACATGTAAGAGCAATGACTGACTAGTATATCAATAATTGTAAAAAAAGAATTACACTACAGTTCATCTATGATACTGCATACGTTGTTTGTGGGCTCATTCCTTTGGGAGAGGGAGGGGGAGAGAAAGAGGAAGAGAGATAGGCAGGAAGACAGATAGATAGGTAGCGTACAGTAAGCTCGTTCTATCACCTACACTCGTATAAATCACTGAAACAGACCTCTTTTTGCCAGCGCATGGGTATGAATTCAAACTGTGGCTGCTATGTAATGGAGAGGTGCACAGGTTAGCTTCCTTATAGGATTAATTTACCCTTTAGAAAAACTGCACTACAATCAAAGGCTACTTCTAATATCTGATATGTAGGCTTTTATAGCTAACAGGGTATCTTAATATTGCAGTACTACCTGCATATTAAATATATCCCAAGTGGAAAACTTATTGGGCTCTCCTTCAGTATTGCAGAATTCATGTTTCTGTGTTTGTGGTGTTTATCCCTTAAATGTGGGTCTAGCTCTGAAAATACTTCCTACCAAAGGTAGTGCATAGACACAAACAGAACAATTCTCCAAAGTTCACATTGCCTCCACTGTTTCCTGTTTTCTGAGTGTGTAGGGTCATGCTGAACTCCTGGCAAGCACCAGAAAGATGGTGACAAGCAGTTCTTTGTGTAACAGCTGAAAATAGATCTGTCTTAAAAGAGAGCCTAAGTGTTATTCATTGATCATGTCTGTTATTGTCTACATAAATAGAAGCAGCTGATTGCAAAAGTCCTTCACTTTGGGAAAATGAGGATCACGCTGTCAATTTAAGGCCAGATTACACATGGCTGAACAGCAAACTAAAGATGGAGGATGGGAAGCGCTCTGCGCAAAGGTAGCAGGGTATTGTATGAGTTTTGTGGTTGATCCTCTCTTAGGGAATCTTCAAAGCAATCAGAAGTCTAGGTAAGCTTTTACTTATGAAGAATCATCCTCTGCTAATGAAAATTGGCATAGTTCATTAACTTGAACAATGGGACACTTATTTACATGGATGAGTATATGGCCTGACAGTTACATTTAAGTCACTGGCAGGAAAACCAGAAACCATGTTAACAATGGTAACTAAGTCTCAGAAATCTAGGCCTGAACTTAATCAACAGCAGAATTTTCTGTGCCCTGAGGCGTTGATATCTTGTGCAATACTATAACAATAACCAGTTACAAATAAAATTATTTTATCCACGTATTTACTGCTCTTGTGGTCATTTTTCTACCACTGCTACCCTGGCTAGAGGAGGCACTTAGGAATTTTGGCTGCGATCCTTCATTGTAAAGATTGAAAATTTAATGAAAATTCTAGTAGTCTTCTTTTTTCTTTTTTTTTTTTTAACCAATAACTTTATCATTCATCTCAGACAATAAGTCTGCTCTTTTCCCTGAACTTTGACACAAGATGAATCCTGCAGATTGTTAAATGCAACTAAAATCACAGCAGGCATTTCTTGCAATGAATCCCAAACAACTCTGTTTTACTCTGCTCCTTCATCAGGACCTGCCCTACCATCAACTGGAATTTGCAGAGGATGAACTTAACTTCCAGAAGAAGAGTAAGAAATCAGTGAAGATGGGCCTTTTGTAGAAATCATTGAGAGTCAGGCATCACAGCACTTTTGAAAACCTCACCAGGAACCCAGCAACATCATTCGGAGGCTAAATACTTTTCAAAATCTTCCTTTAATGTTTCAGACTCCCTTAAACCTACAACATAAAGGACCATATTATCAAAGATTAAAACAAATATCTCAGTGCCCTCTAAGTTAAGCTATTCTTAGAGAAAGCATAAAGAATGGAAAAGAAATAAAAGCTGTACTACTTATCTCTTTAGTGTATAGGAATAGCAATGCTAAGCTAATACAAATATTGCTTAGCCAGGTCCTGTTTTGATATTCCAGCAGTGCATATAGTTCTAAACCAATATCTTTAATATTGAATTCCCTAAATAATTATTCAGTGTAAAAGATATTCAGTCCATAGAATTTTTCCTTTTATTTCCAGGCATTGAATCTGGGATTCCTTATTTAGGTAAGATGCTGCAGAAATCCACAGGGCTTACCTGAGTTAAGAGCTCAGGATCTGGTCCTGCATATGCACATAAATTGCTTTGGGAACTGAAAGATTGTAACATAACAAAAAAAGAGTCCATAATGCATGCAGGCTTCTGACAGTTTTTGCAAACATCAAGGAATATGACACCTACCCTTAATATGTTTCTGCTCTGATTATGAATCCCAAACTGCACCGAGTCCATCTTTGCATATGCCAGATGAATCATTTTTCCAACCTGAGCTGTCTGGTATTTCTTTGAGTGGATGAAGAACTTGTTAAAAATGAAATACAGAGTAATGGGTACTTATAATTTAAATGAATCACTGCATGCAAAGTAATTTCTTTAAACTATCTGCCAGGTAAATCTTGAATCACCAGCATGACACATTTGAAATTTTAAAAATTTGAACATATATTATTTAAATACTGGTACCATTAATTGACATTCAACAGAGTACAATTCATTGTTTAAGAGAAAAATCCCAAGATGCCTGTGCAAGAAAAACTTCCAAAGTTAAGAGAAGTTATACCAGCAGATGAAGAACAGGTTGCAAAGGTCCCATTCTCTCTGTTCGACAGGCTAACAATGTTTACCTTTATCAAATTGCAAGAAAGAACATTCACACTTTGTATGATGGAGGAAAATGTTATCTACTTCATTATCTAGAGACCTTCTACTAGGCAAGCTACAAAAGGCTTAGGAAGGTAAGATATGCAGTTGCCCAGTGAATCAAGATTTTATGTATATGTGCTGTTTGCAGGAGCTGTAAAAATGTGCACCATTTTTCTTACTTGGCTTCTTCTGAAGCTGGGTCAATGCTATGTGATTCTGAAAACACCTCACTCTAAATGTAGCCTGACATATTTGGTATTGGTCAAAATCTTTAATTTTCTCTATGTACAGTTAAGATTCTGATGTAGAAGTTGTCCCTTTAAAAACACTACATACTTTTAGGAACAGGCATATCTGTAAGAACACAGGAGGGTGAGGGAGGGAGTTGGTAGGAAAGGATTTGAGGTAAGGAGATTGTGTCCTACTGTTCTGGGAGATTTTCTGCAATGTTGTTTTTCAATCAAATTTTCATCAACCCTAGCAGTAAAATTCAGGCATATTTTCTACATAACTGACTGAAAAAGCCAAAGCATTATGATGAGCAGCTGTGCAGATCAACCAATCTGTGCAAGTTTTACAAAGGCCTAAAGTGAGAAGGGGCAACATGTAGAGTTTACCTTGCAAGTATATTATCTTTCTCTTTGAAAATGTTGATCGGTGCTTTGTAATACCTTAGGTAAACTTCTTAGCTCACATGACATGAACTAAGGAGACTATGGCACGTACTTCCAGCATAACAGCAGGATCGGGCTCTATATGGGTGTTATCGTGCATACCACAAATCCATCCTGGTGCGACTGTTAATTATGACTAATATTTGAGACATCTTTCCACTACCATAAAATGCTAAAAAGTCAGATTGCTGATATCTGGCTTAAGCTAAACATCCTTGTTCTAAGAAGCAGTGCTTTTCGTATAGACATTACTTCTTTTAAAAGGGTAAGAGGTTAAGAGCTAGCATTGGTTTAGTTCATAAGCATCACTAAGATTGAAAACAGTATTGAGGAAAAAAGCAAAATTCAATGTGTTCAACTCAACACTTTTAGAGTTTTTAAAACTCCATATTTCCCTTTACCAGACCTAAGGTGATGCTATGCTGTGCTATGCTATGCTATTTTACCTTTATCACTGGGAAACCAGAGTGGATTTTTGAAGTGCATTAAGTGATAGGACTAGGTCACATGAGGATCGATGCTAAATTGAAGAAAATTGAGAAATCTGTTCTTTAACTTCAGTTTTCTGTTACATTTGAACTTACTTTGATTCTGAAAGCTTTGTCTCACACTAAAATAATTAACCTAATACTCAGTAATGCATTTGAAATCAATAAAGTTAAGCAGGTCTACAACTGGTGTAACCAGTATCGCCTATTAAAACAAATTCTGGAATTATTTAGGTTGCTTTATGTCAAGGGGTAGTATCTCATTGACTTCAATGAGCTTTGAATAAAGCTCTCAAATTCTCTGCCTCACTTGATTTTGGATTTGTATAATGAGGACAAAACAAGATGGTTCCACTGAAATAAATAGAGCTATACTTGTAGAGAATCAAGATAGAATCAGAACTGGGATCAGTAAAATTACATTTTTGGCAATGCTAGTGTAAGAGACTTCAAAATCTGATTCCTATTATGATCATTCTGGAAAAGCATTTTCCTTTTGTTTGTTTTAGTAAATGCTTTTAATGGAACAAAAGTGCTTTACAGTCAACATTCATATTACCAGAACCAATTGGATTTACAGTTTCTTTTTATTACCACTAAAGTAACACTAATTCAAGTTTCAGATGCAATGCAATGGCATGAAACAAAAATAATTTTATTTTTATAGCCCTACACATGTAGAATAGCTTAGGCTTTCTTCTGCTACATAGTGCCCAGATGGCATTATACTCAGCAAACGTAGTTGACAGTCATGATTCGTCTTTCTGTTGTCTTCATGTTTCTAAACACAAGTATTTTTGTTCAATATTAGGCCAATTCTCCAGGCTATGCAAAGACCCTACAGTTTCAATGTATTTCAGCCAAAAAGCTGTTGCTGTTTTATCCATCTTTTTCAGGTCCAATTACAATTCTCAGAAATGCTGTAAATATAACAGGTGGAGTCACTCCAACATAGAACACTTTAATTTACATGTTTGCACAGTTCACTGCTTGGCTTTGTTTAGACTCAATGCCCACCTTTCTGTCGACTTTGGTAGCCTTTAAACCAGCTCTTTAAAGACTACACTAATTCAATCACTGTGTAAAAAGCCAGCTAAGTCACTTCAGCTATGACCCTTTGCTGGAATAAGCTATTAAATTAAGTTTTATAGGGAAATAATATTATCATTATAAATAACCTGCTGCAAAACCAACATTATTAGAACAAAAGAAGACAAACTAGGAAATCAGTAAATGCCAAGTCGGAGGCTGGATTGCATGTTGAGTAGGCAGTGCCTTCTATCTTGTCCCAGAAGACAGGAAATGTGTTTAAGAGTTGAAAGCTGCTCAAGCAGACAGCACCCCGCAGGACAGTGGGCTGCAGGGCTTGTGAAAGCCTGACCGGGAAACCAACACAGACGTGTGCGCAGCTCCTGAACAGCCTTGATTCCCAGAATCTCCCCTGCCAGACTAATACAAGAGTCACCTTAGGAGGAAGGTTTTGGTATCCACCTGGAGCATGTCCGTTCTCTGATATTTTCATCTATGAAGCAGAGCATATTTTCTAGTTTTGAGTGGATGATTAGAGTGGTAGGAGGGAGAGGACATAAGCAAATCAGAATGCGCTACAAAGGTCATCTGTCAGGAAGGTGTCATCAGGGAAATTGCCACACTAAAGCTGTTGGTGGGCAGTTCAGCGCTTGCTGTCCCTTTGCAGAGGATCGTTAAACTTGATTGTGTTTTTAGAGGTGATTTTACAATGGAGGAATACCGCTGATGAGCAGGGAGAGGATTAAATGCAGGGCAGCTGATGAGAGTGGGACCTGATGAAGATGGTATTTCTACCAGTCCCTGTATATGATACGTTTGTTCAAATAGAATTACAGGAGTGAATTCCACTCTTTTGTAAGCTCTGTTTGATTGGTACAATTTGTATTTAACATCTGCCTTTGATTTCTTGGCTTTATAAAGTTACTCCCATGGCTCCTATTATCTAGCCCAGGCATACCACTAAGTTAAAACCGGCAAGGTGGGAAGGGCATTTTTGAGGCTAACAGCAGAAAGCCCTGAGAAGTACAAACTACCTGATCTTTAAACAAAGCAAAAAAATGAAAATATTTTATACATGTTTACATGTATATTTTGCCATTAAATATGATACAAAGTTTGTCACAGAAAACAAAAAGTGCATGAGCAATGTGCCATTGCTTTGTTTTGAAGCGCATGCTGGAGGGAAGTTGCTGGGAGACAACAGGAGAATGTCACTGTTGAGAAATGGCTGGCTCTGTTCACAGCTGTGTAATTTCCAAGCTGATAGATTGTCTACGCACAGACAGAACAAATATGTGTTGTCCTGAAAGCCTGAACTCTTTTTTTTGTTTCCCTTTAGATTTTTTTTTTTTTTTTCAGTTGGAAATGACCGTATTCCATCAGCGTAGAAACCCCGGAGTGTAAATGTAATTTCTCATAGCTAAAGCAGAGACCCCATAGAATCATAGAATGATTCAGGTTGGAAGGGACCTTGAAGATCATCTAGTGCCAACCCCCTGCCATGGATGGGCAGGGCCACCTTCCACTAGACCAGGTTGCTCAAAGCCCCATCCAGCCTGGCCTTGAACACTGCATGGGATGGGACATCCACAGCTTCTCTGGGCAACCTTCTCCAGTGCCTCACCACCCTCAGAGTGAAGAATTTCCTCCTTATATCTTATCTAAATCTACCCACTTTCAGTTTAAAGCCATTACCCCTTGTCCTATCACTACAAGCCCTGTAAAAAGG
>KL277055.1:1572-33347 GCA_000699545.1 Podiceps cristatus | reverse complement strand
TCCCTTCCAGCCCAAAACATTCTATGACTCTCTGATATTCCATGCACTAGAGCATGCCATATGTAAGTCAAAATATTTCAAATTTAAGTGTGTTTTTTCTAAACATTATTGTAGTAAATGAAGTGGAAATAAAATAATTGTGACTTCATTAAAACTCCCAATTTGTCTAAACAAACAAACCAAAATTATTACCCTGCCCCTCCCATAGGAAACATTTATTATACTTCAACTGACTGGCAAAGAGGACCTACACAATTGGCATTTTCTGCAAGAGTTTGAGATGAAGATAGCATGGTATTCTTGCAAAATACAAGCATTTCAGGTAGGTATGCTAACACATTCAGCAAAACCAAAAATTTTCCCCCAAAATCAGCTATAAGTCTGTACCATGCAAAAAGACACCAGATCATAAACATTACATAAATTTGGTGCAAACTACCAGCTGATATTTCTTTATGCAAGAGATTTATTTGTGCACCTGGGTTAAAAAGCCACCAAGACTTGGTGCACTGAGATCTGGAATTTTTGTTTAAATGAAAATACAGTAAGTAGCTTGTATATAGCATTTTAGCATTACATCTCTAGTAACATTTATTTTTTTAAAAGGAACTCAGTGACATAAATTCTGATTAGCACATATTTTTTGTTTCTGAACTGAAAAAACTCAATTCAAGCTAATTTTCCTTTAAAAAGTCTCCAGAGTTACCCTATCCCAGTTCTCTCAGCTAGAACTTACAGTTGGAATTGAACCTATTAGCCACTTTTGATTGAGTAATTATGGTCAACCTTGCAATTTGATTATGAGGCCATCTAATGATTCTGCACATAGACAACAAATTAAGTTAAACAGAGAAATAACAATGGCCTAAGAAAGCGTATAGTGGACTCATTTTACAAACCTATTTGAATGAGAAACTACTTTGTGAATGCAATTCTCCCTATACAAAATTAGATAGTTAACCCAGTGTCAATTTTTAGAGCTGAGACGCAATGGCTGGTGAGCTGACAACCCTGCATGATTTACAGCAAACTGTCTGCCATCTGCTCGATATTAATCATTTTAGTCTGCAAATTTGGAATAAGGCAATGCTGTTCCTTACATTTTTCTGAGTAACAGCAAGGCACTCTTATTTAGGAGAATAAGCTTGATATCTGAAAACAAAGTTAAAGCCAAGGAAACAAGACTGAGTCCATCTGACTAGTTTTCTAGTCCAGTATGATTTTTTGTGTGTGTGTCTTTGTAACTATGTGGCTTATCTGACCAGCTGTTTAAGCCATAACTTCATCCATATGTACATATGAACAACTACAGGTACCTATAGGTACTGCAGGAGAACTATAGCTAGTGATGAATAACCATCAGATATACAAATGGACAGAATAAGCAAGGGAGTTACTACAAAGCAAGTATAAAAGGATACTACATGCAATTTCATAGTATTATGCATTTATGTTTCACAGAAACATAAAATTATAGACACAATTTTATAAATATCTCACTCATTTAGAAAGTTTTTAAGGCTCAGCTCAGGCAGAGAGCTTGCAAACATGGGAACAGCTTTTCCCAAAATTCATGAAGTAGAAAGTAAATAAAATCCCATTAAAAATAAAAAATCTAGTTGTCTTAGGAACTAGCAATTGATTGTTGAGTACCATGATCAACAATAGCAATCCTGGCAGATTCTGCAGGACTAGCATTAAATGAAGGAAACTGTACCTCTGCTACAGAAGTCAACCAAGTCACTAGAAAAATAAGAATGTGTCTTCATACAAGACTACAGCCCTGATTCAGTCTCCTCAAAACGCCAAGCTTTAGGTTATAAAATGCAATGATAGGGGAAAACGGGATGAAGCAAAGGATGGAGACTTTAAGCAAAAAATCTATTTTGGCTGCTACAGCACAGCTGACCCCTCTCAATATCAGATACACCAGTTCCTTGCTTCCTCAGGACACGAAAGCCTTCCCCAGCTATACCCTTGTCCAGGAGATTGCTGGGCTACTCTGTGAATGAGATGGGGGGTCGCTATGTGACAGGATCTACATTTCAACATCCCCATCTCTGGGGCTGACACAAAACTAGTACCACACAGACAGAGCAGCCTGATCCCCTTGAATCCAGCCAAGGCCCCAAGAAAGTCCAGCAATGAGGAGCTGACCCTCCCAAGAGGTCACTTTTGGAAACTCATGCTGCCATGCAACGTATGGTATGGGGCAGAGATGCTACTTGTAGAGTACAAGCTATCTCAACGTCACAACACTTCATAGTAACTAGAAGCATCTGATCTTAGGAAGACAATGTCAACAAGCTGGGACACAGGCTTAGGAGCCACTTCCCCCAGCCAAGATCAACTTTAAAAAGTACTGGTTTTAATTTCTGCATTACACACAAATGCTGTTAGAAGTCAGATAGCTAGAGATTTAAACACAGCTGCCAACCTGTATAAAGATTTTCTCCTTATCCAAGAAGACAAGGCTTTTTACTAACATAGTTGAGAAATGTTAAAATTATGTATCTCAGATACAACCATGATAGTTGCGTAATATCTAATTTTAAGTGGCCTTTGATTAAGCTTGCTTTTCTGAATCTTGCTTCATCCAATCTATTTCATGATCATTTATTTTTCTGTTGACAGTTGAGGTCAGTGCAAGAGTAGTAAGTCGTATCTCACACTTCAGGAGTTTACGCAATAGCTGGCAACTGGACAATATTTCTGACATCTGGGAACTAATTTGCAAGAAGAGCTGGTGAAATGAGGCCATCCTGAGTTATAAACACAAGTCTAATGACATCTTCCAGCTTTGCAGACCACTTTTTATAGAGTGGAAACTATGCAATTATGTGTATAGTTTCAATTGTCATTACAAAGTCTTTCCTACACACAACTCTTACTTAATCAATGAAACAAACCATCAGTTTACAAGAGTCTCTAACACACTTGAACGAGTTATAATACTGGAGAAACATTTAAAAGAAAATGAATAATGAAATCTTCTCTCTCACACACAAAGAAAAACAAATCATGGTTATACTCAGCCCTAAAGATTCAGCTCTGCATATTGTGGAATTTCTAGAAACTAGCAGCTGTGCTAAATATTTTTTCTCTTACAGCAGCAGACACTTATGTGGAACCATTCAGTAACTGTAATGTTATCTATTGTTTGGGCAAAGGATCTTCTCAGACATTTGCCCAATTTTCCACTAGGCAGCCACCATACTTGGAAGTGTTATGAGCTACCTATACCCCACAAGGTAACATATAAAGTCCAGTCTTGGCTAGGCCCTTATGAGCCCAGTGCTCCAGCCACATAAAATCGCTTCCAATACAAGCACTTTGCTGGAATGTCAGGTAAGGATGAAGATCCTTGCCCATCTGTTACAGCTGAGGCCCTTCTCTCAGGTTCCCATATTCCTTTTGTCATTGATTATGAAGTTAATTACTAGAATATCAAATAGTTTATTATTTTGAAAAAACCCAGTAGCTTTATTTGCCAAAACACTGTTGAAGCCAATGAGGAACCCTCAAAACAGCTCAAGCACAAATTCAGCATGTTCATTTTCAGGGAGGAAGAGCAATCTTGGCCTGGTACCACCCTGCAGCACATCAGCAGCTTGGAACAGCTGGTTCTGCAGACTGTCTTATACTTTACACTTTTCTTTGGTTTCCACTTCAGTTTATTTCGATTCCTTGGACCAAATGTCCTGACTGCATTTTCAGTTTGAAGCTGTCTGAAGGAAAGCTATCTAACAAGCGTTGCTGTAGAGTAGACCAATCTAGCAAGCATCGTGCTACCCTGGCAGCTGTCACACGCAAGTGACAGCAGTGCATTACCGCTCTCCCACATGGAAGCAAGCCATATTTCCGCTCCTGTTCACTCAGAGGAGTGACACCATCTCCTGTGTCACATCGCATCAAGCTGTGACACCACGCCAAACCTCACTCCAATGCTGAGCTCAGTTAATCAGGCACACAGAAGGAAAACGTAAGGGAAGGAGTATCCATAATGTGCTTAGCTCACCACTTCAATCTTTCCAATCAAACATAGGCATCCTTGGATGCCAGCATGCCCTTTTCTGTTTCTTTTTTCAGGAACAGGGACCCTGGTACAGAACTGAGCCTGCTCTCTCTTCCCAACTCTTCCATGCTACAGCTCTAGAGCCTTAAGTATGGACGGTCCAAGGATTTGTTCAGGATCTTTATATGGAGGGCACAGCTGTTGAGCAAAACTCCAGTTTCAGGGTCTTCAAGGAGATTTAGTCATCACCTTGAACATCATGCACCCTGACTGCTGCTGTCCTCATACCCCGCAGCAGCAACGAGGTTAGCAGCCTCCCGGTCCTGCTGCCGCATTACCCTGCGGCAGAGCAGCTCCAGCCTCTCTTGTGGGACAAGCTGAGGAGCAGCACTGAAATTTCCTCTTAAGGAAAAAATTCTTTACGATGAGGGTGGTGAAACACTGGAACGGGTTGCCCAGAGAGGTGGTGGAGGCCCCATCCCTGGAAACATTCAGGACCAGGTTGGACGGGGCTCTGAGCAACCTGATCCGGGTAATGGTGTCCCTGCTCACTGCAGGGGGTTGGACTAGATGGGCTCTGGGGGTCCCTTCTAGCCCAAAACATTATATGGTTCTATGATTCCTCAGTGCCCTACATGGATGTTCTGGGACACACGGGTGTTGAAGACCTGAGTGGACAAATAGAAAGGTGGATGATAAAAAGTGGTCTATTGTGGAGACAAAAGGTTCAGAAAAAGACCTGGCAAGGGCAATGGAAGGTGGGCATTAATGAAGTGGAACTACAGCCATGAAAGAACAGCAGAGCTGCTGCTAGAAGACTGACATTTGATAGCAAGTGTAAAGGTGTCCATGTCATTCGGTTTCTTTAACACTGTAAGAAGCCTTCTTAGATTGTCATGTCAGATTAGTAACTCAAGGACTTGGCATCTGTGCATACGTTCAGGATAAGCTGCGCGACTTCACTTATTTGGATCCCATGTATTAGTTTGGACCCCTGTATGCCCAATGTGTGCAGCCAGAAGAGATCTGTTTCAGTGTCACCCCAACAGACTGTATTTTATGCATATTTGCAACATTCTGCCATCCAAACTCTATTCCCACTCACATCATTTACCCCTGTACAAGAAGCAAATACACATAAAGACACAGATACATAAATATATCTTTATAACTATTAATAAAAGTGTTAAAGAACCAAGACCAGCACAGATGACCAAGAGGTTAGTCTATTCTACCATGTCAGTAGATAAAGAACAATAAAGTACGTACAGGGTTCTTGACCCATGCCAGAAAGCTTCAGTCATTCTGTATATACAGATCGTGCTTCAAATGTCAGAGGGTCGGAGAGACTTTGTAACA
Organism: Podiceps cristatus; assembly: GCA_000699545.1. Lineage (NCBI taxonomy): Eukaryota > Metazoa > Chordata > Aves > Podicipediformes > Podicipedidae > Podiceps > Podiceps cristatus. The sequence continues at coordinate 27,973 of KL277055.1, read as the reverse complement.
AATTAGTATATTCATCCTAGGGAACTGACCACTGTCATCCTGAAATCCTTCAGTGACTCAAAATGATGACAGTTCCCAATTCAGCCACAGATCGACAAAGCCTTAAGAAGTTAGTGTGTTCATGCTGTAAGGGTGCTAGACTCACTAACATGGCCCCTTTATTTTGCATCACTCATGAATTCTGAATCAAGATGCTGTACAGAAGGTGGAGATATCCATTACGACTTGGTCTGAAGTAATAATTTTATTTGAACAATAACACTCTCGTGCCAAGTGAATCTCTTGCTCAAACAAGAATAAGGGTTCCTCCTTCTCTCTCAGCAATTACATATGTACATCCCACAAAGAAAGTAATCGGGTTTTGTTTCTCCACCGTTCAACTTCCCATCCCCATAGTGAATTCAAGGTATGATGCCTTTCCACAAATATTGACTTTTTTTTTGTTTTTAAATACAGCAGTGTAGAGAAAAACTGGGGAAGCTCATAATCTGAAAAGTTTCTCTAGAAGTTGTTACTCTTGATGTATCTAGAAATATTAAATTCTAAAAAAAATTAAAGTCTTGTCTACTTTAAGTAATATACCAGTTACAAGTTATGTTTGAAATGTTATCAAATTGTTCCTTTTTAAATAAAGAATTTTTAAAAACATTTAAAAGTAAAGATATGCTTTCAAGGTATCTTCTGATTTTTTTGAGTTGGGTGGGGGGGCGACATTGAGCACAGACAACTAGTTATTTCCAAATCTTAAATAAATAAAAATTGAATAATGTTTCTGTAGAAAGTGAAACCAAATTCTTCTGTCACCCCAAAACTAACTGCTATTTTGATCTACTAAGGAATCACTGCCCCTAATAAAACATTTTTTCCAGACTAGCTTGGTCAATCTTGCTTAGTTTGTTTTTTAATTAGTTTCAGCTGTGTTTAGAATACAGATTTCATTATGCCAAGGTTTTTTTGTTCTTGTTTTGCTCATTTTTGCATGGGAGTTTCCTGGCAATCACTTAATTCTCATCTATTATAAGAATTTTATCTTCTTAGATACGTTTCCTACCACTGAGTCAGCTCTCTGCTATGATTACTGAGTTTTAAAATCAGGGCATAACTCCTTACTCTCCAACAGTAAAACATCCCGCTTCTACACACAGTCAAAGACTTATTAACACTTGCATAATAGATGTGCCTTTTTCCAAGGAAGCTATAAAATAGTAATACATTTAATTATTAGTGTACCTGTTTTGTTGTACTGTAAAACTTAAAGCCACCATCCTCCTGTGTAATCTTATTCTTCAGATTCCAAGCACAATTTTCAATTCATCCTTTGTCACCTTAAGAAGTGACAGAGTAACTTTCCCCCACTAGCAAATTTCAGAAAACTCTTGACAGAGACTGATTTGCTAACAAGTTCTTTAAATCGGGCAAGAACAAGTCACTGGCCACCGGGAGAAAGCTAGAAATGGTTCTAAAATTTGGCAAATTAGAACAGAAGGGGAGGTATTTGGTATCTGCTAGAGGGTACTCCTTGGAATACTTTCTTATCTCAGTTTATTACTTAGTTTTCCCTCAGTGGATGATTAACTGACTCAGGGCCACGGTAGGAGAGAGGGCAGAAGCACTCGCTTCCAAACACAGGACACTCCCAGACCCAGGTCACAGGGAAGGTGCCTGCCAGGGAGCGCCCACCGTATGACCCTCCTCGTGAGGCTACTGAGGATCGCATTGTGCATGCCACTCATCAGTTAATGTGCAAACTAGTCTGGGTGGCAGGTGTAGTGCATCTGATGGGTCGCGCTGTTAGCGCCGCAAAGGAACTCCCCACTGAACAGTTCAGCAGCAGGTAGCCAGCATTCCTTCCTCTGCGCATTTGCCTTTCCCCTGTTGCTTCTATAAATGCTATATGTTGGGATTCTTTTTAGGAAACCAAGTTGAAAGCTGATTTTTTGCTTCCATATTAGAAAGGAATCATTAGGTGAACTTTGGAACGGAATCAGAAACGAGCACTTCCTTCAGACCAGTCACAACTGTGACAAAGAACTCTGCAAAGTGCACTTGTTCAAGACAGAGAGGGAAGCAAAACCAATATATCATCTCTGTTTACCACTTTCTACAGAATAAATCAGAAAGAATACTTTCTCTTATACTTCTTCCAAACTTTATTTTTTTTTTAAATTGAAACTTCTTATATCAATTCCCTACTTTACTATTTTTGTACTATATTTCCCTTGTCACAGGGTTGAAAAAGTGAAGAACAACTATGATGACTCATTTCAGCAAAGGTGGGGGGAAGGTCTCAAACATTTCCAGCAGAAGAGGTATAAAGGTAGAGAGGTCTGTTTCCTTTCCAGTTTTCTGGTATTCAGATTTGAAGGTCTGTTATATTAGAAACACTAAATCCAAACTGAAACACAACTATTAAAGGAATCCTTAACATACTTGTGCTCTCAAAAACAGATAGAAACGAGACAAACTGTTGCAAGTAACTTATTACCAAAAAATGGAAACTTCAATATAGTAGTCTGCAATCCATGGAAGGATTTATAACAATTCCTGGTGGACAATGGTAGTATCACACATGAACTGAAGTACTGCATCTTTGCAGAAGCTGAGCAAGAAAGGTGGCGAGTAATTTATTTTTTTTTTTCCATTTTCAAAAGTCCTCAGCATAACCCAAATATTCGGCAAGTGTTACACAACTCAGACTGTTATGATAAGTCAGCTTTTTTGGTTTTAAAAACTTTCATGAATTTTCAGTATAAGAATGTGTCTCTTGCAAACATTTCCAGTAGAATAGGTACAAAGGTAGAGGTCTGTTCCCATTCTAACCATGCCTAGGGATTTAGATTGCACACAATCCAGTCAGAATCAAACCCTGAAATTTATCTCTCTACCAGTTCAAATGTGGTATTTTGTGAAGTGTTCAGCAAATCACAACTTCTTTCCATTTTTTCCTCCAAGATGGTGATGGATGGCTTTAAGCATAAAGAGATTTAGTGCTACCAGAGATTAACCAAAAGAATTAACAACTTCATTCTGAGATACTTACAAAACAAGTTTAAGGAGCCTAAATTTACAGGCTGCTGATTTTAAAGTGCCAAGTACTTTTTTTTTTTTTCCTTCCCCCTCCAAAAATGAGTTCTAGCATACATTATTTGCACAGCTTTCACTAAGTTCAACCTTAAACATACCTATAAACATGGTATGCCTTATACACTTCACATCCACCTCTTTTCATTGTTAGGATGGGAGATGCAGATAGCGTTGCAGGTCACCCCTCAGTATTAGCGTTGACAATCTGTGTACTTGGTTCGCTCTCTATGAAAAAATTCTATTGTGTTCATAAGGGCATACTTAACACAAAGAACTCTCAATTAAATACTGGTTTCTGTCATGCTTAAGTCTAAGTGCATGCCTCTTACAATGGGTGCCATTCGTATCTAAAACCAAACTCCCACTGACCCACACAGAGTATGAAACAAAATAAGTCCTTCTTGCCTTTAAAAAGAAAGTTACTTTATAATTATCCCAAATCTATTCCTCAGCCAAACAAAACTTCTCAGATTAGGACAGAAGTATCAAACAAGCTGGGAAAGCTAAGCCCATTCAAAGCTCCACAGAAAGATCTAGAAGATGGAAATCTGTAATCCAACCATGCTTCAGAGCAAAATACTCTTTGTGCTCTCATTTGAAGTCTTCTACACAATTGAAGAAGAGTAAATTCTTCACCATGAGGGTGCTGAGACACCGGAAACAGGTTGCCCAGAGAAGATGTGGGTAACCCATCCCTGGCAGTGTTCAAGGCCAGGTTGGACAGGGCTCTGAGCAGCCTGGTCAGGTGGGAGGTGTCCCTCCCCATGGCGGGGGGATGGAACTAGATCAATCTTTAAGGTCGCTTCCAACCCAAACCATTTGACAATGCTATGATGATTTATTTTTTTTTTTTCTGTAACTTCACTGACTTCAGGCCAAGCTCCAAGTCTTCTATTAATGTTGAAGTTATTTGAATTTTGTTGGATAAGATTTTGTTTTGTATAAACAGTTGTTCTTCCCTTCATTGCCTATATTTTAACTCATTTTAAAATTTGGAGCACTTCCTGAAGTCCCAGCATTGTTCACAGACACAAAACATTTCTTCGCATTACTTTGCATGCAATTATGATCATGCTTTTGGAAAATATCTTTTCAAGTGAAAATAATGATTGAGCATGTTTTGCGTGGATCTCTAATCTTATTCTATATTGCTATAGTGGAAGCTGTATTAAATTCTACTCTTGATGACATGAAGCCTAGGGAGCAAGAACACCATAACTGTCAACTGCTGCTCATCCCCCACATACAACCCCTTCAATAGACATGAAGTCTTTAATATCATGGTTGCACAAATTATTTACACTGAAAGACAAACACGTTAGCTGCAGTATTATGTACCGAGTGAGTACCAACACGCAAGCTTTCAGCAAGTCTTGCACAACCCAAACTCAGTTTTCATTTGCAGACATAAATGCATATTAGAATATGAGTAACTTTGATGGTTCATTTTATCAAGATCTCCACAGTATTTGCACAGTATGCTGCTGAGACCCAGTCTAGACCATGATATAGCATTAAAAACAAACTAATTTCACACTGAGGTTAATAACTAGAGCCACAGACAGCCTGTAAACACTTAAAGAATGATACAATTTATGCAGATTTAGAGTTACAAATCTTCTATGTGTGCCAAAAGGACTTAAAAATACATCAGCTACATTTTGAAGATGTTTCAGCATGATGGTGTCCATTTTTTAACTTCTTTGAATGTTTTGCAGAAGTTGTTTCACAGCCCTTATCCTTCACTTGATTCTACTAACCATCCTCTTCCCCTTTAACTGAATACATTGAACATCCACCCTGTAAGCTGCAGAATCGTATGTTAAAAAGTAATAACTACATATAGACTTAACTGCTCTATCCACTCTATTCACTAGCAACCACTTCCAAAATTTTATATCAAGCTTAGGCAACGTACCGAACACTCTCCTTTTAATTATGCTTGCTCTTACAAAGTTGATGGGCAGATTTTCCACAGGCAGCCCTGAGGCACACATTAATTCAGTCATTGACTACTGTCTCCCTGATCTTCTCTAGAATTCATTTCCTAATTCTTGTCTCCAAAGGTTCACATTTACACAGCACGGGGAGGACAGGGGCCTGACTTTCACAGACAGAATAAAGAGAAACCTCTCTCCATGGGTATGTTCAGCTCTGGCATTTTTATTGCACAGTAATGGCACTTGGTGAGCTCTTAGAGCCTTAGCAGCACTCCTGGTCTGGATATAGAGCAAATTCACGGATGCTACTGCTCTTTCTAAGATATGGAGCAGGCTGAAGCAGCACATTTGTGTTAGGTAATTGCCGACTATATTAAACATACATTTAGGAAAATTGGTGTCTGATGAAATACAAGTACCTCTGTACCTGGACTGTTACATAGCACTAACATACTTCAGCAAGCAAGGCAGACGTTCACCATGTCTGCCTGAAACACCTGAATCACAAAACACACGAGCATTCTGCCATTACGTGACTCACTACCAACTCGCAAGAGGCTTGCTGTCACAAGTTGCTTCTCTGGCAGCCCACAAAGCACAAGTGATTCTAGCAGAAGGCATCTTCCCCTAAGGTAGTCTCCCACATCCCTTCATGAATGCCAGACCAGAAGCACATACTGTTAGTGCGTTGCAAATTCTGAATGGGAAAGCTATGGGTAGACACTGTGCTGCTGTGGGACTGTGGTTGTCTCCACACCACCCTCTTCCTCTTTCAATTAGGTAGCTAGCTGATGACGCAAGAGAGATAGTGGAACGCTGCCATTACTGTATAATTTGCTTGAAAAGTTATTTTTAACATTTCAGGAGCTTTGAACTTCAGGAAAATCATCTTCAAGGCTACCTCTGCGGCTGAAAACCTTTTGCATCAACACTGAAATTGGTTGACACAGTGTGCAATGACTACTGCTAAAATCCAACATCCAAGTAAAGAAACTAAAGGGATCTATTCTTACTTAGCTGTGCCATGGAATTACTGGACCCCACCTAACATCCGTTAATGTTAACAGAAATTTCATGAAAAATTTCCACATATATGACCGAGAGAATACATCCCTAAATTTAGTACAGAAGTATGCTGGAGAGGAAACACCCACTGTTGCCTATACAAAGAAAGAACTGACTTCAAATGTTTGATGTACCATGGTGCTCTGCAATTCCTTTGAGGTAATTTATGATTCTTGGCTATTTCATAGCTTATTCATTAATTCACAAGAGTCTTCCCAGAAAAACTGAAGTTAAGGAAGGACACAAAATATACCATTAGGTTACACAGTTTGCAGGCAAAAGCTTCCCTTCATGCACTATAAAAAACAATGAATGCTTTAACATCTAATCAACAAGGTGCGATCTCTACAGAAAGTAGGATCACTACCCAAAACCTTGTGATTGTACCTTCAAAGAAACCAATGCCTAAAGGAAAGTGCACTAGACACACGTGCAGCCTAAACCAAATTTATTCTGGAGGAAAAGATGAGTAGCATGAGTAGCAGCTGTGATACCAAGTACCTTGTATGTCGCTGTAAATTTGAATGAACTTGAAATTCAGTGTCTTATAAATGTGTTTGGCCAGGAGGAACAAGACAAAGTATTTTAGACATTACCTTCATGCAGTATACATTTAAAGACTACACCAACACACACACACACAAAAAAAAATAATCGAAAGGGGATTAGAAATCAGAGAGTGGAAGCACAGAGTGGTAAAATCTACAAAGAGGAATTTTGTGCCAAGCTCTCACAACTTGGCGCTTCTTCCTTATATAGAACGCTTAGGTTAACAGGAGTGAAATCTGGATGTACTTCAAATAACTGGGCTGCTCAAAGTCTGTAACTTCCCTTACTCTGCTGTGGTGACTGGCTTGTATTTCCAGGGAATACCCCCTCCACCCTCAAGACAGCTCACTTTCTTGCTGCTACATGCTACTAAGGGGCAGTGAGGGAAAGATATAGTTGTTCTGTTCTAGTAAGAAGTAAGAGTTCTTCAGAAAACCTTGCAACCTCTATTAAGTCACTGCTTGAGACCACAATAAGGGGTGGGCCACAACTGAAAAGATCACAAAGGAACCTTCATTGACAGCATTCCGAGATAGACAAGTACCCTTGCTCATGCATGGATCTGTCTTCAAATAAATGTAACAAATACATTCATTTCATATGAAGTTTTATGTTTCAGTGTATGCCAGTAGAGATTGATATAAAGGAGTAAGACAGCAGCATATTTGAGTTAAACATGATAGATAGCCCAGGGTTTACCATATTAGACAAATCATAAATTTATTTTGTAGAAAGACTGCTTTTTCCACCTATCTACTATCTTCAAAATGGAGCTTCAGCTTTGTGGTGTCTTCAGTCCAGACACATAATATGGTCTAAGTACAAAATGAATTGCAGATCGCTTTCTGGACAGACCTACTGCAGCAGAAATGTTCTCTCCAGCAGGGGAATACTTAGAAAAATCACAGAATTTGCATGCTAAAAAAAAAAAAAAAAAAAAAAAGGAAAAAAAAACCCAAACCACCACACCCAACACAAAACACCCCCAAAAACTGAACAAACAAAAAAAATAAAATCACCAATCAGTCTGCTCTGAGGCTTTCTCCTGGCTGCCTCCCTTTCAGAGGGACGCACAATATGCCTTACTCCACCGCCAGCAAACCTGAACATCCATCTTCCCAGGCTGAGGAAATACCATCCAGTCACCCTGATCGACTAAGGGAAGTTACAGACTTTGAGCTGCCTAGCTATCTGAGGAATGTCACTGGCAGTTATCCCCATTAAGAAAAACAAATGAGATTTATGTTACACAATCCATAGACTACCAGTGTTTAAAATAGTAATTCAAGAGGCTCATTATATTAAAAGTACAGAATACTGGAGAATAAATACATGGAGACAAGTGCGTATTTACCATGATTTAAAAAAAAAAAATAAAATAAAATAATCACATTTCAAGTCTCCTGCTCATCAGGTTTGACTTTGTACTTGTATTAAACTAGAAATAACTTTGGCTTAAGTAGTTGCTATGGGTGGTGTCCACCCTCAGTCCCTAGCCTGAAAGCTGAGAAATACATAAATTAATGTGAAGCTTCCTTCCCCTGAAGGTTTTGTTTAATTTTAGAAGTGTCAGGGAAATGTTGTTACATTTAGTTGCATATTTTCCAGCTGCATGCGGCATATGCCGAGAAGGGAAATCACACTGTTTGTCATTATGACTTTACAGCCAAGGAGCAAGAAAAAAATTTAAAAAAGGAACTGAATTAAACCTGTAATTCATAGATCTGTTAAATACTGTTCTCTGCTATGCAACTAGATTTAATAGTTTAAGGTGAATATGAGATTCTTTCTTTGCTTCCCCAAACTGCTGATTTACTGCAAACCAGGATAAAATAGTTTTCGTCAAGAGAGTCTGCATGTAAAAAGTTTGACTTATCAAGTTGGGAAAAAAGTTCTGACAAATGGTTTGTCATTTTCAAACAAATCCTTATTTACATGACTTCCAAGTTTAAACATTGTAGTAAGCAATAAGAATAAAAATTGTTAACCTAAACAGAGGGACTTGGGAACAAGTGAAGTAGGCCAAGATACTTAAATATTTACAGATTCAAAGTTTCACGAAGATAGAAAACAATTTTCTCACTATCTCAAGTGCCACTCATGACTCTCCTCCATAGCAGAAATAAATTTAAGTAGAGATTTAAGTGTGTACACAAAGAAAATAAAGAATCCAATATTACATTCTGGTCTTTCTCCCTTTGCCCAACAGATTGAGAAATACCTGTATAATTTAGTTTCCCTTAAGCATCATTAGAACAGACACCTGAGTTTATCTGAGCATCGAGTTTTGACTAGACACCACTTTATTTTAATTCACCCAGCTACCTTAAACCAGTTTCTACCTTGCATCAGTCCTATGTCTAAGTTGGTAACATATTCGGTCCTCATTTTGCTGCTTCTTTCACATTCTGCATCCAACATAGAGAAATATTACAAGAGAGACTAGCACGGTGCTTGTGGCATAAATTAATGCAAAGCTGTATTTTCAACGTTTCACTTTTTAAAGTAAAAGAGTAAAGTAAAAACTGCAACTTTGTCTGACTCAGTAAAGCTGATCACTCCATGGACGAGCTTTCTTCATGTCAAAGTGCATACAGAAATTAATATTACAGGCTAAGAAAGGGCTTATTGTCTGTCCCTCTGTTTTCCATCAAGATTAGTAGCGAGTCTGAGTCTGCATTGTCCATAATTTCTCTGGGATAACTGCATTACGGTCAATGGGGTTTTGCCAGAGAAAGAGAAGAACCAGTTTTCCACAAATAAAGAGCGTATTTCAGAACATGATGCTCTGAAAGAAGATAAGGAAGTAAAATTTGAATCTAAACCAGCTTGCTCTGCTTTGGTTAAACCAAGTTGTCTATAAAGAGCATCCGTTTCATTTCTTCTCAGCCCTAAAAAGATAGGGTACAGCAGTACCGGAAACTTAATCCAGTGCACAGTTGATATGACTAGAAACACTTGAAGTCAGAAAGCTCTTTCTTTCCCATATCATGACAGGCTTTACTTTTATAGACAAACACACATGTATTTTTTTTTTTTTTTTAATAAATACAGAGAGGTGACTACCTTACTGCATCAAAACACAGTTTTGGACTTTTAAGGATATATGACTGGTAGTGTCACCGACCCACCAGCAAAGCATCAGTATATTACGCTTACCCTGCTGTTGAGACATGCTATATACTAAGGAAACCAGTTATGTAGGAAAAGGGGATTGAAGCCCAAAGCCAGTATGAATAGACATGTGGCGCTTCCTTGTCAACCCTTAGGCCTTCAACACAAGACCGTTAACTAGCTTGCAGAGTTTAGAAAATAAATCCAAATTAGTATCTTGGGGAAATAAAGAAAACAGTATTATTAGTGAGGCAGACATCCTGTTACCTCTGTTTCATCTCAGGAAAGCAGTTGGTTAGATGCTCTGCTGAGCTTTCCACAGAATACCTCCAGTGGATGCAGAAACCAGAAACATGACCTTTCTCAGGCTTTCCAGCAGAATTTTCCATGAATTTGGGTTTTAGACATCACTAAGCTCATTACTGAAAAGACACTAGCCAGAAAGACTGTACAGTATTGGTTTTACCATAAAATGCAAAAATAAGTTTTGTTTGGAGTCATATGAGGGAAGGGGGAAGGGGAAAAAACCCAAAAGACTAAAAACCAGAACATTCTGTAATTGTAACTGGAGTATTTTGGAAAGAAAACAATTCGGAAAAGAAACTCTAATCCCATCATGATCATTCCCTCATAGAAGCTGGAGAAATTGCTTTCTGTAAAAACAAACAGAAATGAACATTTCTATATAGGCCATAAATGCCAAAACATTGAAGAAACAACTGTAATTTTGTAAAGACTGAAAGGATAAGTAATAAGTTGGCAGGGCTGCTTAGACATTTGTGAACTCTCATAAATATTACCTACCACAAATACAAGGCACCGCCAGCTCTGGCTTATGTTAGCCTATTTTAATATCTTACCAGCTCTGCTGCCAGAGGATAACTGACCTTTTAAAGATTTTCTTCTAGTGCGTACAAGATAGTGTCAAGTAAATGATTATCAATTCTCAGAGAGACTGGAAATCTATAAATTTCATCTCTAATCTTTTGGACAGATCATTACTTCAAATCATAATTTATTAGGTTTTTTAAGGACTTTTTTTACACTGAAGAAATCCTAACATAAATGTTTTAGAGTAGTAAGTCTTGCAATGAGTACCACTGTCCACAGAATAGATGAGTGAGCATTAGATTCAAAGCTGTATTATTGATTACCTAGAATAATAAGACTGGGTCTTGGGAAGGTGCTTTAATTCTGGGCAGGGGGTAACAATGGTGCCAGTCAAATAAGATTATCTAATTTTCCTCTCTCTCTTTTTTTTTTTTTTTTTAAACTATATGGCTTTTAAAAGGTAGGTTAGCCCCCACATATATATTTCTCTAGCTGCAGCAGAGGCCTGTGGCAAATGCAATCACGGTTGCATCTACTTTGAATTCTAACTGAAGAGAAAGAAGAGTAAAACTCTGAACAGAAAAACTTCACAGCACCTCGAAGGCCAGCTGGATCTGCCTGCTTTACTAAGCAGAAGAGAGTCCCTGCTCCTATTTCCGAGAAACCCTTGGCTCTGTAGATGTGCACAGCCACAAGATTTATTAGGGCTTCAGATCTGCATATCTTTCCATAGTAGCACTTCCCCTTGTCCATTTCTGAATTAAATGTCAGAACTAAAGACCACAACTGCCATGGGGACAGCATAATGCCCTTCTGTTTGTCAGGGAATATATTCCTTCAGGTTTCTGGAGGGGTTTTGTTGCTGCTATTTTCAAGTAAAGGGAAGGGCAAAACGGATGCTATCCCAAGCAGCCATCAGACAGCAATGGCTTAAAATTTCACATACATGAAAAAATAATATAGGTATGAATTGCAATGATAGTTGAAAGTAGTACAATTGTAACAAGGTTCTCTATACAACAATTTCATCTGATACAAATCGTTTGGGGGGAGTAAAGAAGAAAAAGCTGGGCCAAAGAATAGTATCTAATATTACAAAGTCACCATCCCAATTTACAATTTCACTGTTAAGATAAGCTTTTAAGTTCCCATATCCTGCAAGGATAACAGTGTAGGCATAGCCTCATATTTCTAGAGTCCTAATGATAAGAGTTTCAGATTGCTTGAATTTAGATATGAGACACGTGGCTGTATTAAGACTTTAAAACAAATAGTCTAGATATTAAAAACACCCCATTAAAATACGGAGCTAAACAAATTCCAGAGCAATTCACTTTAAATTCAAGCTCCCTGATTTCATGTTACACAACTGAGAGAGCATGCTCCATTTTCTCATTTAGAAGCCAAGTCTTTGCCATAACGATGATTCCCTGCTGGTAACTGGGATGTTTCAGAAGATACAAGCAATCAAGCAAGTACAACTTAAAAAACCTAAGTTTCTAGAATGATAAATATTACTTTTGTTATTCCCACTGCAACTTTTATGTACTTCAGGCTGCAGCTTAACAGAACTGAAAGATTTTAAAATTAATTGAAGCAAATACCATATCTTAAAATGCTTGTTCTGTTCTTGTTCAGAAAAGTTTAATATGCTAAACATCTGACTCCAAAGAAACAAAGATACCTTTGCCCTTCCCCCCCCCCGCCCCCCCCCCCCATCAGCAAGAATGGAATATTATGTCTTTATTTTGAAGGAATGATATAAGGTAAACCCATTAAATGTGTGTGGGATGTTACAACAGTGAGCTAACAGCCAATGCATAGAAAACGTCTGCAGGTAAGATGAGAGGATCACAGCAACAAGCTTGACCTACTGCTTTAGCTGAAAGCTAACACTTAAAAGTTGATTCTCTACATATGGGTACCCCTTTTCCCATTTAGAAAAGGAAACACTCCTATACTTCATCTCTCACTGATAGTGAAACGGAGATCATCTCTGTAGACAGTGCCAGAGTCCCAACCAGACCCTTCCACCAGTGATGGAAGTTTCATTTTCTTGCTGCAGATGCAACAGGACATTTCCTTGATTCCACCGAACTTGAGTGGAAGATAGATGTTTTAAAAATCCTTTAGATTTTCTTGTTCTATAACACAAACAACATCGATTCATATATTATATTAAATCATGACTTCATCCTATTACACGGAACAGTAATCCTGGAAAGTAAAACTCACAGCTGTACTGGATACTACACACCCCACTCGGTAAAGGCATGACACACCTCTTTGGCTCTCCTGGATGCAGCCTCTCCCCCATTGCCAAACAGAAATTGTCAATCTTTCCACATGTTGGAACCCTTTCCCCCACTGAAATATCTACCTCTTTATTACCACCCCTCTGCATCAACTGTCATCTCTGCTCCAGAGGTATGAGATGGCCCCTCTTTCAGAGATGATCTTCTCAGTCATGTTCCCCCTTGTATTTATTTAGCTTTGAAGCCTTTTGCACATATGCAGGGGTACCTGAAAGCTTGGCTGATTTTACCAGGTGTATCAGTCCAACTACTGAAACATAACCTCTGTCTACAAATCTTGTCTTTCCTCCTCACGTCCTTAAAAGTTTTTGTCAAACACACACCAAAAAGAAAAAAAAATTTCACAGAACACTACAATTTACTCTCTCTGAAAATATAAAACAGATTGAGTTTTGTGAATATATTTGCTCAATTTCAACAAGTTAAACATATGTAAAATTACCAGTCCAGTTCATGGTGTTAGCAGCTATAAAAGATCTCTCTTTTCTAAACGCTGAAGAGAGGCTTCCTAGCCGGCTTTTAAAAGCCTTATTCTGAAGAACTACTGTTGGCTGTAGAGGTCAGGAAATCATTTCTTTAAGCAAGTCCCAAAGTACACCAGGACCGAGATGCTTTGAAAGCCCATCTGCCAGCCGACTTTGTCCCACTTTGAAAACAAAAGCAACTCTTTAGAAAGCACTTTCTTAAAGCTGTTAATCCTTTAAAAAGAAACAATTCTTAAATTATCCGCCCTATAAAAGCAAACAACAGAGCCCAAGGGAGTCTTTCTGAATAGTTTACATAGCTATTTGAATAGGTTCCTGCTAAAAGGTATACAATATGCAAATAACTATTACAGAGCTGTAACACATGAAAAACAACATCTTTTATTCTGTTTTCTTGAACACATAAATGAAGAACACTTACTCTGTATTCAGGAATGTAGACAACAATGACACATAATCGACTGAGAAGGAAATATTTAGCAAACAAAGATCAAACTCATTGCCTTCAAAACTGCAGGCTTACTTGCTATTAAAAAAAAAAAATCCCACAAATTAATTCATTAAGGGTATTAAAGAAGAAATTGATGGCATCTCCTGTCATACTGAGAGCACATAACCCCCAAACACTAAGCTACCGATCTTCCACATTCGGTTACACACCCAGAACTACCCCCATGGTATGAATAAGTATCATCTAAAGTCATCTGGATCTGTCCTTAATGACTATGTCAACCATATCAACTACAACTTGGGGACTGCTAGATATCTTCACACTCCACTCATTTTCACAGTAGTGTTGCTCAGTAGATAAACCAGATTATTTAAGCAGTTTCTAATATCCTCTGGAAGACCAGAGTCACAAAATCCAGTATTTCATTAAAATATGAAAACATGGTCATTCAAGTAGACCAGAAGCAAGTGTGTCATTCAGTCCTGAAAAAGCAGAGATAAGTGCATATGAAGAAGATTATTTTCAGTTCAAGATTTTATCTCAAGTTCAGGATACACTTTACAGTGTTACTGAAATGACACCGGGAATTATTGCACCACTTTTCTTGATGTAAAATGCTGTTCCAAAACCAGAGCCATATACAGTCGAAGACATTCTTCCAAACAAAATTCCAGCAGCAGAAGCCACCCAAAGTAGCTGCCCTCCCCAGAACCGCTCGTTCCAACACAGCGGAGTGTCCACATAGCTGGAAGGACAAGTCTCTCAAAGTGAGACCTGACTGCTGTGGTTGGTTAGGGTTTTCTTTGGTTGCTTTGTTTGTTTGTTTTATTATATGGTTTGGTGGTGGGGTTGTCGGTTTTGTTCTTTAAGAGTGTGTCATTTTTTTTTCTCTTTCTAAATATTTTGTGCAACACCCGGAAATGATCTGTGAATGCTGTTTTAGAAAGAGTGACTTATCTCACAAACTTAATACCCAAAGAGACATGGGAGATGGATTGTCTGATTTAACTCCATGACCAAAAAACTCCTGACATTTTTTTGGCATTCTGCAAGATCTTTTGAAGGAGAAATATACTTAAGAGCTTCCCTCCCCCTGATGCTTTGGGGAAGGGGGAGGTTACAACACTGACTGCTTTTTACAAAGCACACTTTGCTTGCTTGCATGAGAATACAGCAATACTATACCTGTAACTGTAGAGAGCATGACTCTACTCAAAGTATTCAAAATCTTCATGCCAAAGCATTAAAATGTGACCAAGATGAAAGATAATTAATGGTACCCTTTCACAGTACATGCACACAGAGCAGTGAACCCCAGTCTCTCAATGCACCTTTAAAGCATAAAATATTAAGTTTGCGAATCTTTCCAAAGTACTTCCTCTCGCAACATTAAACAAGCTTTCTTGTTTAGCTTTTTGTTTTAAACAGGCTTATACAAGCACCATTTAACCGTTGATGAAGACAGGAAATTAATTCCAATTCTTATTAGTCTGCTCAAGTTGCAACGGAAGCCCAGGTAGGCCAAGAAGTCCCTTGCCACAGATTTCTACTATGTAACACACACCTTTTGTTCATTAATGCCTTCATGCAGTTTTAGCAAGAAAAATGTGTGCATTGGACTACTCTGACCACCAGACCATGTTCTGAGGACGTGACTAATGTGGGGAGCCCCCTCAATTAAAAATACCATTTCCTATGCTGATGATATTCCTGAAATTCTCCCATTCAAGTGAAATTTGCTTAATTTGTTCCAGAATGCCAAGATGGTCACATCCTGACAGCATAGAGCTGAAAAACTCTTCATTTATCTCAGCAAAGTAGTCTGGCACCTGCAGTATTCTACTTTGACTGCAAAAAACCCCAATAATTCATAATTTTCATTGTGGTTCACTTGCACGACAAAAGGCAGAACTGTATCAGAGTGTAACCCAAATGATTCAGCTTGAAGTTTGGTTTTACTTATAGTATTATTTTGTCCTGCGGGGGGGGAGGGAAGAGAAAAAGGGAAAAAAAAAAAAAAAAAAGGGAGGGGGGGGGAAGAAGGAACATTTCTTCATTCACTCTGAAGTCAAACTCTGAAGTAGGTGCATAAAGTTTCCTGAAGAGACCTCTAATTTAACTGGTATAAATGTACTTGCTTCTACCCAACAGTTGCAGGGGCATAATTCGCAAGAGAAGTATGGTTTTTAACCTCTTTCTGAATGGCTGCAATGGTTGACCTAGTTTCCATTTATTATTGCCTTGTGTTTTCTGTTGCCATTTACATCAGTGCTAGCTGGTTGTAATGCAGTACTCTCAACACGCATCTTGTGCCAAACCTAAGAATAGCCCTATACTCTCCCTAAGAGAACACACAAAAAATTAAATCTCTTGTGCAGTTTAGGATTATATATATAGCAGTACATCACAGACAAATCCCTATCTGGAACTAGAAGGGTTTTTTTTTCTGAAGAGGTCGCCGAATTTAGCCCTTTCCTTTAGTAGCAGGAACAGCTTTCATTTCCTCCACTCTTTTACCGGAACTTCCATGAATCCATGGGGGTGGTGGGGCATGGGAGGAGAAGCTCTCCAATTTTGCCATAATTGCTACAAACTGACCAGACTGAATGTACAATCAAGCATATGCTTTGTATACAATGCAATATTCTTAATTGAGTTCTCACAGACAAACATTAACTATTGCATCTGAACTTTTGAACGCTGTAAAACAGTTGACAACTTTTAACAAGGGTATGTCCACTTGAACATCTGCCTAGTTATGGACTCCGATGATCAGGCTACATGCTGTTTAAAAGGTATAGTACAAAAAGGACCAGGAAAGTCAGAGTATTTTTTTTCTAAAGAAGAAACGAGGGAGTGTTGTAGTCTTAAAGTCCTAATACACAGAAAGTCACAGCTCTCTACACACATGGTTCCAGTTTGAACTCTTTGCATCTTCAAGTGATTTGCTAACATTTTTACAAATAAGAACACTTTCATCAAACAGCCTGCCTCTGTCTCAAAGCAATTAAAGAGTTAACATAAAAGTTAATTTAGGTGTATTCACATTGCTTTTTATTATAATATTTTCTTATACAGCACAGTGGTATTTTCCATATAAAAGCCCTAAGTCTGAAACAATACCCAATTATCATAATCTACTAAAACCTGTATTTGAAAACATTTTAGAAGCGGTTTTGGATTACTTCTTAGCTGGCAGTCCCCTACTAGCCTAAGTAGTAAAGAGTTGCAGAACCACGCTGGAAAAATGAAGTTACAGAGTGCAATGCTGCCATCTGCTGAAAATTGGTCGTTTTAATGGTCTAATTACTACGTCCAAAAATTGAGTTACAGGCTTTTGAACATTCAAAGCTATTTAGACCTATTTAATCTGATCAATTTGAGGAATAATAACAAATATTTTTGGATTAATCATTTGTGCATCAGATACAAGGTCAACTCTAGTCAGGTATAGTAGTCTATTCCCCTCTTCCTAAAGGCATGGACACCCAACATTTGGTAATAACCCACATCTCCATCTGTTGTGTACAACACAGCACTATAGCCTTGCAGAAGGTTCCCCCTGGCAGCAGCAGGCCCCAGAAGTAATGTTTTATGCACAGTGACAACTCTGGAATAGGCCATCCCGGCCTGCAGGTTCCTCTGGTTACACAGAAAGGAAACCTGCACATCAGGGTGGAAGCCATCCCCTCCAGGAGCTTGGGCTGGTGTTCCAGTTACCAGGGCTGCACCCAAAGGTGGTAGACTCGTGGAAAACCAAAAAATTTTAATTGATTTTTTATTTCCCCACATCTAATCATGGAATAACAAGTTGTCCTCTGTAAGTGATGGATATGGCCTGCTGTAATTGCCAAAACTCTTATCGAATTTGCCAAGCGACATTTTTCATCTGTGAGCAAAACCAAAGCTGTTCACCTAGCAAAAGTTGCTAAAGGAAAAAAACAAAACACACACACACACGCGTGAAAGCACCACAACGTCATTTTCACTGCGATCTAGATTAGTTGCGGTAACTAAATTTAGGTACGCATACAGAGCTCTCGTGTGGTATGGTCTGTCTTGCACAATGGTTACCCATGAAGCAGTCTGACATTCATGCCATGTCCGCTACTTTTTGATTGGCACTTCTCAGAGAAATGAGACTAAACCATTTATTCCACTACAACAGTTAGAAGCAAAAATATCTGGCATGTGCTTTATTTCACCAGTAGAACCTGAAGTAACTCAGCTTAGCCGAATGAACATGGACCTCTGTTTCTATCAGTGTAAACAAATCAAGGATGTGAGCCACTGCACTAAGTTTAGTTACGCATGGCTTTACCAGGTACAGATTCTTAACAGTATAAGCCTGATTTGTCTATGACTTGCACTGTAGTAAACAAGAACAGACTTACCGTATAGCAGTACTGTATTAAAATAGTACTTGATAATCACTTTGAACAGATTGTAAGCAATCTAATGGGGAACACTGAACAGAAGAAAGATCTCTTCTATATACAGGAGGACAAACAAACTCAAATGATGAATGTTATACAGCCTGCCTCTTTGTTACCGTCTCTCATTTCTTAAAAAAATCCATTGGAAAAATTCAGCCTCAATCATATCATCTAATGTGGTGCAGCTCCACAGTAATTATGATGGATTCATGCTCCATCACTTCCATTGATAAAACAAAATTACCAGGAGATTCCAAAAGCATTTTACTGGACTTAATTCCAAGCATAAACTCTTAAGTGCTCCGCTGATGTCTGTCAGTTTGATTATGTTATGAATCACATACCAAGAAATCTTATCAATTACGTATTTCAAGGCAGTTTTAGCAGTAGCATGAAGGAAAAAAGCCTTTGCTCAGAGATTAAAGTGTTCATACTTAGTTTCATTTTCTTATGGGATAAAGAAAAGCAAATTTTAGGAAAAAAATGTCAGACAAAAAAAATTAGATCTAGCAAGCTGACATTTTACACTTAAACAATGTAGCGTTCACAAGTTATCAACACAGACATAAGACAGTTTACCAGCAAAGAAAGACGCAAACAGAATGCATGGAAAACCCAGTGACACTAAGCTACAGCAGAGACTCATTTACTCAGAGTAGTTCATAAATATCCACTCAGTAAAGAATGAGCAAGAAGCATTTTTGCCAGATCAACACTCACATTTAAAATTCCAACCAAGGAAACTTTAAAGACAGTAGATTTGATTACACAAGTGACAGAAACAGCTTTTGGGCTTTTTTTTTTTTTTTTTTTGTCAACTGTGCAATGGACAACACAAGCTTGAAGTTGCAGCCACCAACATTATAGGACAAAGGTTTGTAGGTCTGAAGCCACCTCAAGGTTTCTTGCAGACCACCAGCATGGTTAGACTGATTCATGGTAGCATGAACATGACCACTAACTAGGACTTCATGGACCATGGGTGGTCCATGAACATCAAGAAGACATCTGCCCTATCAAATGACATGATCATGTGAGATCCACATGCAGGTTGTACAGCACACAAGGAATTGCAACATTAAAACACAGGGCCAAGTTCTCCTACGATTTCAATGAATGCAGTTCCACTACCTGCTATTTAAACAACAACCACCCACAAAAAAACCCCACCACCACACAGAACCAAAACCCAGAACAAACCAAACCACCAACAAAAACACCCTACCTCCCACAGAGGTCAAGCCAGGTGGCTAAATGCTGCTAATACCTCTTCAGGATTACTTGTTGAGTGGGACAGATAGGACCGGCACTGTCACAGCTTGTAATTACTAGCAGTTCCTCCCCCCTCCCCAGTTTGTCTGTATAAGTTATAGTTTTTTTCAGGATATGGCTTTTTAGTCTCCAACACGTATTGTTCACATCTACTCTAAGATTATTACTAGCCAATGCAAGTACAATTGAATTTAGATGTGTTGTTCTTATTTCAACTGTATCCAAACCACAATTGTTACTGGAAACTTCTGGTCTAAGTTACTTTCCAAATTGACCCTTAAACCCTACTTTCTTATATTGTCCAGCAGTCATTTAACAGAGTAAGCTACAGGAATTTTCACCCCATTATCCCATGGATTAGCTTCCAGAGAAAACAAGCAACTTAATAAGTAGAAATATTCCATATAAAAATTAAACACAGTCCAATTTGTATTTCAAACCAGCATTCACTGCAGACAGCAAGGAACTGTAGTTTCCCAATTACACACTGCACAAGGAAGGAAGGAACCTTGAAGGAGCAGCTCACCATGGGTCACACCTGATGAACGCTGCTAGCCATCCTCCTCGGCTCCTGGCTCTACAGAGGTCATGCACCAGTAACACCCCTCCCCACTGTGAAAAGCCCGGTACACATTGAGCCAAGGCAACCTAAGTTCCAAGAGCAACTAAAGATGTCCAAGCTAGAGAAGTTAGTGTACTAACTGTTCATCCTGCTATTTGCCTTAATTTGCCCCTCATTTGTGGAAGGGACCTGTTGATTTCTGAAGGTCCTTGTCATTCCAAAATTCCTCATTGGAAGCAAAGGGAAGCCAGATCACTCAGCCACAGTGCTAAACAAACACATCTGTTGGGACTACTTGGGCTCTGGTTTTCGCCAGAAGGTAAAATCGTTATCATATCAAATGACATGCAAGAACATTGCCTAGGTGGCTCTCTACCTACACAGTAGGAGACAAGCACTGCCTGACATCAGCAGCCAAAGCTAGCTATTTAAATACTAAATACAATGCAAAGTGAAACATGAGAAAAACAATTTATAGTATAAAGAAGTTCTCTTCTTCCAGTGCATGATGCATCTAGCCCAATGACCACAAAGAAATTTAAGAGTATATATATATAATTTTTTTTTTTTAAAGTCACAGACGTTTATTAGATCATCTACCAAAGGAGCATTATGCTGACTATATCCTCCAACCCAGCAGCCGCAGAACAGAAAGTCCCTTCCAAAATGATGCCTGCCAAGCGCAGCAGTCTTCACACGATTTACTGGTCAGTGCACACATGTATGTACAAAGGAGATGATTATGCCCTTCTGATTTCAGGTGTCATCCAGGAGAATTGTTTCCACAGTTTTAGCATTGAATGTTCTAAACTTGCTGTCCTTCCCAGCAATTGTATATTGTGGTTCTATTTCCATTTCCTTTACTATGTATGCATAAGCAGGAGGCCTCTCTTTGGCCTGAATTATTTACCCTATAATTTCTGCTTCTGTTTTCAACCGGTATTTACTGCTGAATCATGCCAAAAATCACACGTACTGAATATTGCAGTGGGTCATACTTTAAAGCCCCATGAATTTCCTGGTTTCCTTGCAGCCAGACATAAGCTTCCCATTACTTTAGGCCAATCTTTATCCTCTTGTGGAACATGAAGCAAATTCATTGACATCAGTGAAAATGCACCCATTTGTATTATACATTAATACATTTCAAAAACAGTCACCTCAATCTTGATTCCTTGACAGTTTGGCTTTTATTTTCAGAGGTATTTAGATGACAGAGGCTACTCCTGCAAGAATACTTCAAATTCGCAGTACGAGGTATATTTGGTAGATGCCCTTTAAAACATCCAGATGCTTAGAAGCAGTGAGACAAACATCAGCATCTGTCGGGCATCCCTAAAGAGCTCTGAAAATTTAGCAAATTTTGTCTTCTAAGAATCCTGTCAAAGGCCTGCAGTTATTAGAAACCT
This sequence comes from Podiceps cristatus, assembly GCA_000699545.1. Classification (NCBI taxonomy): domain Eukaryota; kingdom Metazoa; phylum Chordata; class Aves; order Podicipediformes; family Podicipedidae; genus Podiceps; species Podiceps cristatus. The sequence goes on along the minus strand of KL277055.1, from coordinate 6,460 downwards.
AAAGACAATGGGGCAAGTACCCTAATTCCCTATTAACATATTTGCCTTCAAACACAAATACACCCCATAGCATTCCTAGTACCCCCAATGAAATGCAAGTCTCTAACTCCAGGAAAAAATGGATCTTCAAAGACACTATATGTTAAGAACTTAAGAAATAATGACACAGTCACACCAAACATTTCCTATATCATAATAAATAGCAGTAAATATTTTTTTGGCTAGGTTACACTGCAGGTACAGAATTGCTAAATGCGAATGACAGACACAATCAGATACACTCATCAGTTACAGCAGTATTTTAAACAGATGTAGGTTACTACAGGCCTTGCAAATAGTTCAGTATTAGCAGCCAAATTTTCAAAGCTCTTTGGGACTTAAATACATAGGCAAGCACCTATAAATCTCAATAGATCTGAATGCAGGCACTTTTTACTGGCATTGATTTCCACGGGACGCAGCCACCAAGTTTAACCGACTTTGCAAGTCTCAGGAAGGAACAAGTATTCCTGAGGTATTAGGGCTGGATCCAACAGGGACTCTGCCCAAGCCGTGACCACCCTACAGCCCGCCGTGCCCACGCAGCCCCGGCAGGCGCAGCACCTCCTGCCACTCCACGGGGGTTTACAGAAACGCCTTCACAGCCGCATGGAGACAGGCGACTGGCCCAGCCCTCATGTCGCAGCCTGAAACCCTTAGAGCGCTTGACCAAACTGGGAGACAAGTTGAGCCCTTCAGGAGGCAGTTGGGAGAATGGGGAAACACAGGCGGGGATGGAGGCTTCCCACCTTCCCTAAAACGGTGCCTCAAGGCACCCCACTATCTACTGAGGCCGAGTCCCTCCATGAGGGGGGAGTGGGGCCGAAGCAAGGTCAGTGCAGAGAGGGGCAGAGCAGTCCAGAGCACGCAGGAGAGTAACTCCCTGGCCCCGAATCCAGCCGCTTAATGCGGACACCTCCCACTCACCTCAGCTGAAAGAGCCCTCAAAGCCACCATCAGTTTCCTACAAAACTCCCTTAACCCCTAAGCAAGGCAGGCATATGTTCGCTTTTAAGACATTTTCAGCTTGCTGCAACAATATAGGAGTTTTTGCAAAAGTGACAGAGCCGTTTTCTCGGATGCAGCTCACGGGCAAAGCTACATGAACTCCCATTATTAACAGTTTTTTAATATTAAATGGCCTTCATACATGCTGGCACAAGTCTGATGTGACTTTCCTTAAAGACAGAGGTATATCCTTCTTTAAACAGCATGTAAGCAGTGCTTAAACCGAAGATGTATAGTTCACCAGCTCTCATCTTCTTTTCAATGGGCAGGATACATGGAAAATAAATGCAAGTAGTGAAGTCAGTTGACTCAGAGACCTTGCAAATAATTTTGGATCTTCATGTTTACGATTAATTTGACAGCCTCTCTTTGCAAAACCAGGCCATCTAAGCCTCTAAATTACACCATATAGCCACATGACCTGCAGCACAATTGCCTCTTGAGAGTTTTATACAGTCTTTTCAGAAGACAAATGTTTAAAAATTGTTGCTTTATCCTCCTCCAGAATCTTAATACGTATAACTTCATAGTAAAACTTCTAGAAGTATTTCTTAGCACTACCATAAATCCGCTATCCCCTGTATAACGATCTCTCAACTGAAGCAGGCAGTACATGCTCAATTGCCTCCTTCAAAGAAGCATCCCTCCTCCAAATTTATTACAGACTCTCTGACTATCCCCTGCCATTTCAGCCACTTTCCCAGCTTGTTCTTTCTCTGGGTCTGGTTTAGTTTGTTTTGTTGCATTTTGAGACTTTTCCAAGGTTTCAAATATTTAGGCTGCACCAAAACTATTTGAAGAAACCAAGAGTCTTTTTCCACCTTAAAAGCGGAGCCTAACACAGCAAACTCAGCATAAGCAAGAAAATTAAGTGGGCACAAAATCCAGTAGTGATTGTCCATTTCCTTCCTTTTCCAAGCCAGAAAGCCGAGCTCTCTAGCCCTCCCAACACCAGCTTCGGTCCCTAGAGAGACCAAGGGGTCTCTCATATTGCCACACTAAAGTAACCACTCAAAACACACAAAGAAGAAAAAACTGCCTCTTGAGATCGCTCTTTGCTCACGGAAAATGTACAGGCCAATCTGCTTTCTTCAGCAACTCCATCTTTGGTTGGCTTGACTGGCTAACACTTACTCATTTGTTTTTCACTGCCCTAGGCAGCACATATAGCTATAGCCAGACAGCCCAGTTTTTAAGGTTGTTCATTGTTGTTGGGGTTTTTTTTTGGTTTTGTTTGGATGCAGAGTTTTTTGTTTTTTTGTTTTTTTTGTTTTTTTTTAAAAAAAAGCTTCCTTACCCACATTCTTCTACTTGCTCCTTCTGTTCCCTCCTCCTTTTCTTTGTCTGCCTCCCCTTTCTCTTTTGTTCTTGTTCTCTCTTTGTAACATCCACTTCCCCCGTTTCAGAGAGCAACACATGAATTCTTTCTCAGATTGCTTTCCTACCGATCTTACAAGTTCTCATCACTTATCCTCCTTCAGCCTGTATCAGCCCAACCATCCCCTTCATCTTTCAGCACTTCACCAAGGAAGCTTCCATATGACCATCTGACTTCCTCCCTTTTCCCCCCATTATCTTTCCCCTCACAAAAGCAGCATATTTCGATTTGGTTTAAAAGAGTCCTTCCCCACAGTTTTGAAGAACCTACATTTTGTTCCTCTTCTCCCAGCTGCTGCTTCCAAGCCCAACACCTCCATAACATGGGCACCCTTAGTGGAAAGCAGCTGCCTGGCCTTCAGGCGGCACCACACAAAAGCCCCTAACATCAGCTAGTCTTGAAAAAAATTGTTCAAGAGAATCTAAGCCAGGCCTGCTATGCTGCCACTTTGACACAATACTGAATGTATACAGACTTAAAAAACATGATACACCCCAGCCACCTCCGTTAATTGAAACACAACTGATCAACCGATTTTAATTTCGGAAAGGTCCTCAAGATGTTACATATGTAATACGCAAAGGAGGGGAGGGGAAAGCTAAAACAAAAGCCAAACACATCTGTACCTCCACTGGACTTTGTTTTCTAAGCAACCCTTGGAATTTTTGCCTATTGTTCTCTGCTGTGCACAATGAAGCATTTAGCAAGTGATTTCTATTTTTAGGATGTCTGGGAATGCTTTGCTTTGTTTTTTCTGTTTCACTTTGTGGGATCACAGTGCCATCTATTGGAAGAGTTGGGAAGAGCAGCTTACTGGCTATTTGTAAAGGTAAGACTAAAAATATTTACGGTTTCAGTTTCAAAACAATTAGGTGGGCCAAGCCTTTACGGCAGGTTTTTATAGGCATTTGTTAGGATACGCAAGCCCCAATATTATGGAAAATTCCAGGCTGATATATTCAAATGAACTTAAGTTCACCAAACACTTAGGACCCTCACAAACACCAAAACTGTACTAACATGCCAAAAACAAAGGTTGGCAGTTTCAGAAATAAACACCAGGAAGGGCTGTCCTGTGTGAGCCTGTCTTTCCTTCTCCTGGGTCCCACATCTCCCATTCCAGGGGGACTCCCTGTTTGAACAAGATCACATAGGGATAAACACAAAGCCTTCTCCCTAACCCGATTACTATTAATTCTCCAGAATCAGACAATAGCTAGATCTTTGTAAATTCTCCTTACAGCAATAAGCAACACGCATGTAAAGTTTCTCCGTGTCTATAAACGAGCCCTCTTTCTTTCCACAGTCAGTAGGAACTCAGAGTAGTCAGAATAAGCCTGTAAAGTACGCATCGTCCACAACATTAAACGAAGAGCAATGCAAATTTTAAGGAGAGGGCCCTATTTAAAACAGACCCTGAAAGGATTTCAGGGTTAGGAAGATACAGGCCTGCAGTCATGCCACCTGCACCACACAAATTAACAGAGAAAGAACAGGGCATAGGCTAGAAGCAGCAGGCCCCTAGATAAACGGGGCAGTGCGGAAGGCTTACCACAGGGAATCCTTTCCTCCCCAGGACACTTCCAGGAGCGCCTACGGACCTTCCGGGCACCCCTTAGGACCTGCCAAAGCCTCTCAGCAGCTGACAGCAGCCCCTGGGCACTGCCTGGGAAGACTGTGGTAAATGCTGGGCAGCAGCTCAGAGCAGGGAAGACCCGGCCTGGCAGTCGGCTTTCAAAGGAAAACAAGGCACAGGTGACCCACATTATCACCCGGGGGAGAGGCAGGTGGGATTACCCCTCTCTAGACCTCGTTAGTACAGCTGGCCCATTGCATCCCTCACACACAGGTGTCTTCTAAATAGATCATCTGCATACATTGAAAATTTTGAAAATAAGATAGCACTCACAGACAGTAGGAGTTCTTCCATAATGGTATAAAGGCATCTTTACACATACAATTATCAATATGCATACATACATAAATATGCACATTTACATATATATATATTAAAAAAGCCACTGCCAACTAGCATTAAAGCAACCACTCAGGACCAAAAAGCTCAACAAAAAAACACCTTAGTGTAAACAAAAACACATACTTTCTTTTCATATGCCTCTAAGACACCTAGTTTTCAGGAAAAAGTTGTAAACACAAGCAACAGCCCAGGGCACGCCAGGCTTCACCCCATCAGAGCTGGCGAGGCCAGGGCGGCGGCACCGCGGCTGCCCCAGCTCAGCACCGCGCAAGGGCAGGCTCCTCACCACCCTGGCCAAACCCGTCCCCCTCCCGGGGTGCAGCTGCGCACCCAGGCTCACCTCCTCCCCACAGCAGCTCCCCAGGGAAGGAAATAAACCACAAACGCACTAGCTTAGCTCCACCACGGCACCCTTCCTCCCCAGGCTCTGCGGGGAGCCCCCAGCCCCGCAGCATCACCCCCCCCCCCCCGGGCCGGGGGGGGCC
>KL277054.1:0-10175 GCA_000699545.1 Podiceps cristatus | reverse complement strand
CTGCTGAGGGTTGTGGAGGAGTCTCTGTCCGGTTTAATCCCTGACCCAGGGTGAGGATGCCTTGTGGGCCCAGGAGGTCTGTGGTGAAGGTGGGTGGTATCTTCCTCACGCTTATTTACCAGCCTTTCCTAAAAGGAGCAGTCAAGGGATTGCAGGCAAGGAGGATGTCTCAGGCAGATAGGTGAGGATTCAGCACTCAATGGGCACAACCTCTATCTACTAAGTTTTTAAAACATGAAAACAAATACAAGGCTGATAAGAAATCCAGGGTACAGAGCAAACTCTCCCTCCTTTTGACCTTCCCACCAGAGAAGCTCTGATAGTCAAACAAAACCACAGCCATGCAGGTGGTTGTTGCTCTTTTTTTTTTTTAGCATGCAAAGATAAAAGAGACAGACTGGAAACCCAAAGCTTGGCAATGAGCTGGTTGCTTAGAGCAATAGGCAAAATCATGTGGCTACCAGCCCAAAGAGCAAACAAAACATGCAGATAAAACGCAACCCTGGAAAGCGGAGAGCTGATGTACTGGGAGGTGTTTTCGATGGCAATTGCTCCGTGACATATCACTTACTGCAAAGGGACGGCTGGGCTTGACATGAATGGAAAGAAAATGAATGTTCAAATCCCTTTGCAGTCTTTGACTGCCACCCTGCCTCCAAACCTCTTTGTGGACTGGACACTGAGACCCCTTGTCAAGCCAAGCAACACTTAAACTGTACCAATTATGCATTTAAAGACTGGTCAAGGCCAAAAGAAACTCAGAAGATCTACTTTTTCTCATTCCATGAGGATCATTGGTAGGGCTGGAGCTCATTCCACCTCAGCTGAAGAGAGAGGGGTAGATGACAGGGCAATTTCTTTGCCTCCACTGAGACTCTAAATCTTGGGTTTCCTTGCTGTCCTCTCCAGATTTGAAACCCCCTGCGTTTGTGGACTATCTGGGAAAGTGGCAAAAGACATCTATTCACAATTGGATTGCTGGAGACAGCTGAGGGACTGTTTCCTGGAATGATGGAAAAGGCTTATTTGTGGATATCTGGCTGGACTCTTTCTATTTGAGTGATGATTTGTTTGCTCCTGGGGTTTTGCTGAAATACTAGTTACATACTAAGACATGGTCACCCTTGTATGAGCATGTTTTTAGTATTATGGGAATAGAAAGAGGCTGGTGAACACTTGGGCTCAATAAAGGCAGCAATATGTGGCTGAAGACGAGTATATTTGCACTGGGGAAGGGCCCAGAACAGAGGTGTCCAGTCATTCCTTTTAGTGGTTGAGTTTTGAAGCTACAGCCTAGGGTGTTGCTACAGTGCTGTGTGTTAGAGGTGGTGTTTCTGGGGTGAGGTGGAAAATGCATCCCAGGCTTCCCTGTGTAGGCAGAGCCATACCTACAGGCAGGTGTTGTGCACGTGTAGGTACTGACTGTGGTTGGGGCATTGGGGTTTCTCTTATCCTACAGAGAGTTTCAAGCAGGCTGCTCAAAGCAGTAAAAATGAAGCCTTGCTGCATCTGAAATTGGGGAATTTTCCTGCTTGCAGGGAAGAAAGTGAACTCAAGCGCTCAATTGTAGACTTTCCTGTGTCATCTGCTCCCCTTCCTTTATCTTCTTTCCTTCCCTCACCCCACCTCTTGCTCCTCTCATCTTCAAACACAAATGTGTCGCGTCCTCCCTCCCTGCTGCAAGCAGGTCTCGCACCACCCCATCCTCCACCTCGCTTCTCGCTGAGCAGTTTAACCACCAGGTCGGGCCCAGCACAGCCAAACCCGAGCCCAGTAGGGTCAGTCACCTCTCCGCAGTCTGAGGCCATCACCCCAGCATCACCCTAGACCCAGTCCTCTCCTCTCAACCACCCGCTCAGGCTCTGTCCAAATCTTCCCACTTCTATTTCTTGATATTTGAAACAAAACAAAAAAATCTGTCTTCTCTTTCTGTTTGCTTGAGGAAGCAATCAGAGGCCTTGCTACAACCCTTCTCATCCTGTACCTCAGCTGCTAGGAGTGGCCTCAATGGTAGCACCTTGCTTCTCTCCACTTGGCATTTCCAGGAACATCCTTTTGGCTCAACCCTACCGCTCCCTGTTTATGGCCCTCCATCGAACTCCTAAGCTCACGCTCCTTGCCTGGGATGACAAGAGCACTGCTGTCCGTGTCAGGTCAGCCAAGCTTCAAGCTGTCCATCCGTCTTCTGCCAAAGATGGCAGATTTGGGCACCATCCCCTCAACGACCTCTGTCCTCCCCACTCACGCGTCCCGTCCTACCTCCCCACCGCCTCACCCACTAGGATCTAGCAAACAGACAAACAACTGGTTTATGAAAGCAAAGAGGGAAAGCCAACAGCAGCTGCTTTAAATCTGTTGTAATGCTGGCGGCAATTGCATAAGGCCGAGGTTTTGTTGATGTCCCCACCCCATTCCTGAGAAATATTTAATTTATTTTAGTGACACCGTGCCCACTGCCCATGCCCTCAGCACATTCACAGCGCAGGATCCACCCGTCCACATTTGCAGCACGCTGCCAGCAAGTGGCAGCATCAAAGACCATCTCTGGATTCACTTCTCCCCTGACGCAATCCCACAAGAAAGAGGCAAGATTCAAAACAGCCTCCTCAACCTAACCCAGCCAAGTTCCTTGTCATGCCCTGGACATGCTAAGCTCAGTAAACAGATGGGTCCCACCATGCCCAGGGGATTGGTGGCTCTAGGCTCTGACAGAGGAGCAAGTTTCAAATTAAATGACCCTTCAGCAAGAGGGACCAGCCCCCAGCAGCTCTTGTCTGCTAGCAAGATGCATGGCTCAGCCCGAGGCATGGCGGAGCACGGACCTGTCCCGCAGCTCTGGTTTGCATTAAATATTTTGGAAGAAATATGTCCCGATTCGAAGGTCCTGCCTCGACTGCAAAGTCAGGTCTCACATCTCCAGCCCTGGCAGCTGAGATCTGCCGCCTCAGAGACAAGCTGGCGTGTTGGCTTGCCCTCGGCATGCAGGAGTGGGATCGAGATGCTCTCCCGGACGCGGCGCCTGGGCTCAGCCATGGCACCCCTCCATGGAGAGCAGGAAAAAGCTGGCCATGTCACAGCAGGGGAGCAGTCAGATTTTCCTTTGCTATCCAACTTTACAGGTCATCTTTCTACCCAAGAATATTTTTCCAGCATGAAAAAGTCATCACCATAAAAAATGGTAGCAGCATTTTGAGCGCATCTGTTATTTCTGCAGCGGGAGCTGCATGCAGGGCTGAGTTTGTGCAGGCCGGCCTACGACTAGGTGTAACCTCCCCTTTGGTCTGCAAATCATCCCGGGAGAGGGAGGACCCCTATCCCTGAGACATTAGCCCAGGGAAAATCCTGCAGTTGTAGAGGAATGAATAGTTTGTAATTTTTTGAACTGGAAGTTGTGATACCTGCAGGAATCAAAGAAGGATGTCAACAAAATCCCCAAAACCCAAAAAACCTATTAATCTAAAGCAAAGAGACTCCCAAGATTTCCTGTGTTTTGAACCCCATTACAACTGCAGGACAAAAAATTCTCTCAGAGCATCTCAAATCTGTGTGCTCAAACAAATTATACTCATCCTACCATTTTGCCCTGCCCTGTGTGTTGTAAGGGGACTGGAAGGATGGGGTTTTTTTGAGAAAAAGTTACCATTTTAGAACAGATGAGGAATATTGAATGAGAAAATCTGTTATACTCAAAATCTGCTGTTCCCATATGGACGTTTTCCCTGGCCTCCGTTCCCTTCTCTTTGGGGACTTCGGTCCCATTGCAGGCACTAAACACCTCAAAAAGGGGTAATGAAGCGCTCAGGACTCTGATGTTTAAATCCATGGTAGGATTTATTTCCAAATGGTTTGTTCAGAGCTACAGAGGGAATTTGTAACCCTGCCAAGAAATAAATCCACATTCCCTGAGCCCCAGTAAGTTTTCTTAACTGCAATATAATTCATCGTATCTCCCAATAGGGACATTTGGAGGTTTTAGTCTGGGCTTCCTGGGCAAGAGGGATATTTGTTCCTCTAAAAAACTTAAAATCTCTATCAAACAAAATGAATTGCAAGCTGGAAGTCTGAAGTGTCTCATGGATTTTTTTTTTTTTTAATCTGATTAACTATTGAGATTTTTTTAAAAAATCAATTTTAACTTCACAACATCTTGCTTCATCCTGTTTTGACTCAGTTTAGCCCAGAAGTCAAAATAAAATGGGATGATGAAGTTTGAAAGCAGCTTCCCTGTCTCTCCTCCCTCTTTGAAAGGAAAAAGCTGAAAGAAAAGGTTTTGTTTTCCTCTCATGCATTCCCATGAAACCGCTCCGCTCCTGTGAAGCTCCTCCTGGAGCTGTGAGACCTTCTGCTGAAGAACACATCAGGTATTTTCACCAGCTTTCCCAGCGTTCGTGTCACTAATGAGAAAGGTGGATTTTTCTGCCCGTGTTTCAAAACAGCTTCAGATCAGAAAATAGAGGAAGGCTTTCTCCTGCCTTGGGGGATTTACAGCTCATTGAGCAGAGAGGGAGAAGAGGTGACATGAAAGAAGAGCATAAAATGATGGATGGTTCTGAGAGAGCGGGCTGGGAATCCCTTACTTCACTCTTTTCATCATATTTAGAAAGAAACCAAACCAACCCACCCAACTCAGTTAAAAGGCAAATAGGGCACCTCATCAGTTTCAAATGTGTTATTACAATGCTTAATTACGCTGTGGAACTCATCACCAAGAGCCCTTATGCAAGCTCAGGGGTTAGAAAGTTTGCCAATTTAAAAAAAAAAAAAAAAAAAAAAAAAAAAAAAAAAAAAAAAAAAAAAAGAAGAAGAAGAAGAAAAGAAATGGAAATAAATTAGCATTTATCTGGCTATTGGAGCATCTGCAGCTATGTTAGGCTGGTCTGAAAAAGGGTATCAATTCTCATACTACAGAGCACAAACAAGCTACCAACAGCCCATGAGGATGAAACTTCTGTGGGAAAATTGCATAATTTATTAAGCATAACATTTCTTACATCTTTCTTTGAAACAGCTGGAAATGATTAATGTCAAAAACAAGATCTGGAGTAAGGCTGGCCACTGGTTCTGGCACACTCTGGCCATTTCTGTGTCACTGAATAATAAAGTTCAGTGAACTTCAGCCGACCAGGACAGAGTTAAATCGTTCTCCTATAATTTAAGGACTTCCCCTCTGGATGCAGAAAGGAAAATTGCCTTCTCCAAAGATACATCCCTTGAAAAACAGACCCTCCTCTGGAAGTAGTTTGGAGGTAGTTTTACAAAGTGTTTCAGAACCAAAAGGCAAAGCTAAAGCTATGTGCGCCCGATTCCCAAAGTGGATGCTGAGGTTGCCTTGGTGAGGTGATTACAGCTCAAGAGGATGGTAACGCAAGGGAGCAATCGGACAGCAGAAGACAGAGGTTGCTCTTAGTCATAAATATAAGGAACTGGGTTGATCTTTGTGTTTTCCAGGCCTTAATAGCCCTATAAATTGGATAAAAGAGCCTGTGACATTCACCTACAAAGGTGCCAGCCTCATTATCAGTGGTAGCAGTCAGGAACCTTCCTGGAAAATCATTTTAGTGTCTCTTCTCTTGCACATCAGTCGCAAGCAATTTGGGACAGAGGCTGAGTTTCTATCCTACACACAGCACTTAGCACACCTCCAGCTGGGGCCACAACTGGTACTTTTGAGTTTCTATAATAATACGAATAATAAAACTTGACAAAAGAAATTAACAACTTTTTTTTTTTTTTTTTTTTTTTTTTTTCTTCTGAAAAGGGTTTTTTGCTTCTCACTGAAAGGTCTTCAGCTGGACAAAAGATTCCCCGGATGTACCATGGTCACAGAGACACAGAGACTCACCATGCACCCTGAGGAGACCTGGCATGGGATGGAAAAAGTCGTTGAGCTCTTGCAGCTGAATGGTGCAGAAGGCCTACAAAGGGACAGCTTTCAGTGATATTTCCAAAACTTTGGATTTTTTCAAGTAGAACATATATATATATATGTATTTATATTTTAAGGGGAAAAAATCAAGTTTTCCTTGGGAAAAAGTGTCACACTAAGTCATGAACAAGATGCTACTGCCCTTGCTTCAGTTGTTATTGTAAACTGATGTACACGTGGACTAAAGCTGCCTGCTGTAGTTATTGATTCCAGTCAACACAAACTTACATCTCATGGAATTGATCTTTTTCTCCCCTACATGTAAGTGAGAGCATAGATCAGGAGCAACACAGCAGGTTCACTGCCAGAGCTGCAATGGATGTAGGAATCCATACAAAATCGCAGTCCTTAACAGTGAACCAGTATCATCTAAGGGGAAAACACATGGAGATATGCTCAGTTCTGGGACCACGATGATGAAAACAAAACAGTAAGTACCAAGATCCTTCCAGAAGAAGCATAAGGGCAGCCTAGTAGTGTTACAGGAGATCAGCAAGCCTCCTCAAATGACAAATTGTCACCAGGAGTCACCTGTCCAAGATATAAGTCCATGGCAAAGTGGGCAGATACTGGTTTAATTTTATTCGAAGATGTCGAAGGTGCAGCGCTGAGCAAGCAGACACTATTTTCACATAGTGTGCTGCGATCTGGTGGAACTCGATGTCTTGGATGTCAAGGAGGACCAAATTATCACTAGGCTCCTGGAGGGATTACCACATTGCTGGAGGATAGATCTAATGCTGGCAATGAAATGGGATGTTCAAGCTGTCATCTCTGGCCCAGGAGCTCTGTTGATTGCTGCGAACCTGGAGGGTGCAACAGGGGATGGGCCACTGTATTTGTCAACTTTCTTCCACCGTTTATCTAATCACCCCCTCCTTAACTCGAAGGGAGAGGGTACTGTGGCAGATGGACCTTGGGATGACCAAGTTTTGTCATCTTTTTTCCCCCAAATCCTTGTTTGGTACAACCCAAGAATTTCTCAGGTGTAGTAAGCAATTTCTTGACATGAGGTCAGGGGCTGTTTGCTTTCCATCCTTGTTGCCAGCTCCTCCAGACATCAAGGGCTACAAGAATGATCTGAGGGCTGGAGCAGCTCTGCTGTGGGACAGGCTGGGAGAGTGGGGCTGTTCAGCCTGGGGAAGGGAAGGCTGCGGGGAGACCTGATTGCGGCCTGTCAGTGCTTAAAGGGGGCCTGTAGGAAAGAGGGGGAGAATCTGTTCAGTAGGGACAGTGGTGATAGGACAAGGGGTGATGGTTTTAAGCTGAAACAGGGTAGGTTTAGATTAGATGTAAGGAGAAAATTCTTTACAATGAGGGTGGTGAAGCACTGGAAGGGGTTGCCCAGAGAGGTGGTGGAGGAAAACACCTGGAAAAAAAATCCCTGGAAACATTCCAGCCCAGGTTGGACGGGGCTGTGAGCAACCTGGTCTAGGTAGTGGTGTCCCTGCTCACTAGCGCAGGGACCTAGGTCCCTTCCAACCCAAAACATTCTATGATTCTATGATTCTATGAAATCACTCCTTCCACTTCTGCCCAAAACTTTGATGTAAAGCCTAGTTTTTTTTGAAACCCCTGTCCTCTTCTATTGCCATTCAGTTTCCCAGAACCAGCGCTGCTTCTTGAATGAGAAGGCAAAGCCACATGAAATCCTGTGGTGCCTGTGTGGAAGTCCCCTTACACCTGAAATGTTGGACTTCTCAACAAGGAGAGAATCACATCAAGGTGCCTTCTCCCGCCTAAGACCCTGTGCTCAGAAATATCAAATGCATCTGACTGCACTAATAACGTTAGCATGGGCACCTACTCCAGCTAAATAGGACATTTAATTCCCATTAATGCTGGACTAATTAGAGCATGGTGAACAACAAAAGAGAAAACACAATCTTTGTATCTCTCAAACTATTCATGATCTCCCATACAGAATGTAGGCCATCCTTTCCTTCCTCAGGCTGAAAGGAGGGTGTATATTCATTGACTAGAACAACCAGCAACAATCCTCAAGATTTCATCTTTCATCTTTCGTTCAGGGATAAATTTATCTACAAAGAAAAATCTGTAGATATTCATGAATGCAGGCAAAGACAGTCCCATTAGTCAAAAAGCCTGCATTGCTAAATACAGTATGTGCACTGAGAGTGACCTAAATATTGGTAAAATTACCCTGTCTAATTTCAAGCAAGAAAAAGCTACCCAGAATTACTTTAATTAGCTTAAAAGGATGCTGTCAGCCACTTTCTTGAAGCAGATTTAATGTTCTATGTTATTTGTTGTACACATAGCATCCTATGGTAGGAAAACAAAATACTTGTCTACTCATCATTGTTAATATTACCATTATTTATTTTTATCCAGATCTCCTTAGGAAATGCAGTTTGTGCTCTGTGGTGTGCTCCATCTGTTTGCCCCCCAACGTGTTTCAAAGCCACTTGTCAATTCTAAGAAACTGGAGAGCTAGCACTGATTAAATTCCACATTATCTTCCAGAAGAATCTAGATCCTCTTGACTGCTCAGCACCATGGTGGATTAGACCTCAGCATCCCAAGCTGTGTTCACTGGGGGCAAAGATCCGCGGGCAAAGTTTGAGCTGAGTTACCCAGCATCACTGAGGAAACCTATGGCAGAGGTAGGGGCAGTGTTTGAGTCTCCAGCTGCAGGAGGGTTCAAAATGTGATGGCAGAAATCCAGGGAAGAGAAATGCATTGCAGGGCATTACACATAAAGAACCCTAGGGTTCAGGAATACCCTAAACAAATTGTTAGAGGCTGGGAGAGGATCTGGAGAAGTATCACTACAACCTTCCTATACTTTTACTATTGCCCATTGGCAGAGAATGGGCAAGCTGACATTTTAGTCTAGGACAAGTGAACATTTTTATTGTCCGTATTTTCAAACGGTTCCTTTTTCATGTATTAGTAACATTGCACTAGGCTAGAGCTGGAACTCATCGGGGTGCCAACCATTCTAGCAAGATGGGTGTTTGGGATCAAACCCAGCAGCTCTTCCTCAGAGAAATCCCTCGAGGAGGTGGCAGGTGTTTCAGCAGCTCCCAGCCTGTGGTCTGCAGCCACCATGATCGTGAAGCTCTTGATAAATGTGGGCGAACAGAGGGAACCTCAACACCCATCCACGAGGCTTCATTTCTAGTTCAAGGGTACAACAGCTTGGTTAGAAGACTTTTCATTTTTGAGTTCTAGAAGGAGAAGGGATGACATGTCCTGCTTTCCCCTCTGGCTAAGGAAAGGATCGGAGAAATTCCCGAAGTGCATTTGGTGGGGAAAAGGGATGTCACACGGATCAACAGCAAACTGGAAAAGGCTGGAAAAACAAGCCAGCTTCAAAAAGAAACATAGTCTTCAGCGCTTCAGAGATTTGGAGCATGCTTTCTATCTTGGGTCTGTTTCCTGAAGTGCAGCGTGGTGGCGAAGGCAGGGAAACTGGACTTGGAGCACACGAGGCAGTGGAGGGGTTCAGGAGGTGCAAACACTGCTGAAAGCAGCAGAAATAATCTAGCCAGAGCCTCTCTCTTTATCACCGGAGCTGCCTTTCAGCCGAGAGAACAAGAGAAACCCCGACCACAGTCTCTGTCAACCCGGACAGCCCAGCGGGACGCAGTGGGGGAAGGAGGAGAACTTCATCTCGTTAATCACTCCCAACTGTGAGAGACGGGCTAAGGGCAGGCACCCTGCCAAGGCTCTGCCGGCTTTCCCAACCTGATCCTCTTCTCCCCACTCCTTGCTCCCTGCTGACTCCCTCCTGCCTTCGGTTCAGACACAACGGTGCTGAAAATCAGACCTTGTGAACAGGGACAGATTTTGACCCTCAGAAAAATCCAAACCAGAGACTATCCTGGTCAGGCCTTGAAATAATATGTCCTCCAAGCTTTCTCAAGATGCTTGCTGGCAATTTGACCTACCCCAGAGCTGATGTTAGGGGTATACAACCCAATGAGTGCTGGGGGCCTCCAGTCAGGGTGAGGAGGTGGAAGCATGGCACTGAGTTCATCATGCAATGCACAGATGGAGGAGAGCGAGCCCCGTGTCTCAATTGTGCCATAAATAAATGAAACACCAGGGTGGTATGCTGTGTCTGGGAGGGTGAGGGACCCACATCTCTGAGGGCATGCCAGACTGCTGGTTTCCTATTATATTTTCAAGACTGGAGTGCAATTAAATGGGAAATAATCAACTTATGTGGCTGCATTGGGTTTGGGTGGTGAGGTTTTGGTAGTGGGGGCTACAGGGGGGG
>KL277053.1:1628-20340 GCA_000699545.1 Podiceps cristatus | reverse complement strand
CCCGGCCCCGACACTGCTCCCCGCCTGCAAGCTCAGGCCCTCCCCAGCCCCAAGGGCTCACTGGCCACACGGGGCCTCGGCCCCACAAGCCCTCCCGAGGGACCGGCCTTCCCCGGGGTGCCGGCACACCCCATGGCACCAAGCCCTTGCGCTTGGCCTAATTGACCCAAATGGCCCTGACCCGCCTCACCTGGGACCTCGTGGACTGAGATACACCTCTGGAGGTGAACAACATGTTTGTCTGGAAATTGGTAATATGAGACAGAGGTTCACATGAATTTTCACAGTTCTGTACAATCTTTCTGATTCTGGAACTGGAGGAGACATAAACCTCTGGGAAAAGGTGCACACTGGGGTCTGTAATTGGAGAGGCAGCGGCAACAGTTCATGGAGCAATGGACTAGCGTCTGGGTGTTACCGCTTCAGCTCTGCCACAGGATTCGTATGTGACCGTGGACAGTGCACTGAAGTTCTCTGCACCGTCTTTTGTATGCAGGGGATGCTGCAAAACTGACCGTGTAGAAAACTAGCTTAGCCATGCCTGCTGGACTGGGACAATTCTGGTAGAGAGTGGACAAACTCCTCAGCAAAGTATTTTCTGCATCCTAATAATAATCACTTTCACCTTCTTGTATGTTGCCCTATCGTGTAGAGAAACGGCAACCAGATTTGCCCCCTTGTCTTCTCAAGGTTCAACAAATGCTGCTCTAACAGCCTCTCCTTGTATATAATGTGCTGCAGGCTGCACTCATCTTGGTGGCCCTTCTCTGGACTTGTTCCAGCTTGTTAACATCTCTCTCTCTTGCAACGTGGAGCTCAAAACTAGACACAGTATCAAATGTGGCCTCACAAAAGGGAAATAAACACTTCCTTCAATCTGGTGGCTATGCTTTTGCTAATGCAACCTAATACGCCATTGTTTTTTTAATGGTTGCATTGATAGTCTTTCTTACACTAAAGAGTCTCAGAGGGTAAGGAGTGGTAAAGGCAGAGAGTCTATAACCCGGGGATTCCCCCTCCAGCCTCTCAAGGGAACTGCCAGACATTCATTTAAGACAGTTTTGTGTAAGAGCATGACAATGGAGTGAGGTTGTTGTCTGGATTTCATAAAGTGATTTGCAAACAAATTAAAATGCTGTGAAGCAATCTAGTCCCTATGGGGTTTAGCAGTGCTCAATTCCATTCCCACTGCTGCTAAGAAAAGCAGAGGATATTCAGCATCTTTAACAGGCATTTGCAAGCCATGATCTAAAGGTGTCTCAGTGACTTCAGAGGGCTGGTCAGTATTGGCCATGTAACACAAGATATGCTCATAGAAGGAAATTAACAGCCCCAAATCTCTTTTGTATTCTGGTTTATTTTGTTTTACTTTTGGCATTTACTGTAGCTACCCTCTCTGCATCAGTTTAAGCAATGGAGGACAGAATTAGGTCCCAAATATTTAACTGCAGATGATTTTGTTCCTTGGAAAAATGACCCAACTACAAGGTCTTGCACCTCAGGTTTTGAATCACAAATGACTTGGCAGAAGCCAAGAGGACATTTGCTTTCCTTGACAGAATGCAAGACTGAAGGAGGAAGTAAGAATCTCTTCCAGCTGTTGGGTAACTGAGGGGGAGATTAAGGCTAAGACAAACAGTGTGGGAATCTCTACGTTTAATATATATAATGCAAACTGGAATTACAGTTCACTGCAGTGACCAATCCTGGCTAATGAAATAGCTGTCACTGGAAAAAAATCCTAAAAACAAACAACCAAGTATGCAGCCACAAGCGGAGATTTCTCTTTCTCTCCAGCCAAGCTCTGCATCCAGCTCAACCCAAAAGCATGTTTGTTTTGGAAGCCATAGTCTGCTGAAAAGTGTTTGGCCAAAATCCAAGGGGCCAATAAGTCCAGATGAGCTGAACAAGCTGTGTCCTTGGTTCATGAGATTATTCAATCCTGTACTGCGTGCATGCATATTATTGTTGGTTATTTCTTGTTACAGGGTGTGGACCAAAATGCCTTGATCAGAACTAGATTTCTGTCCCCTAAATTAACTGTTTACAATTCACAGTTTTATTGTGTGCTTGTGATTTCATGGACCAGAGCTCACAGCACTGGAATAGCTCCATGGACAATGAGACCATACCAATTTACGTCAAATGAACAATCATTAGCAATAATGTATAAGCCGACAGAGTTGCTTGCAATTATATCTATTTCAGGGCTGTCTGGAGAAGACCATCTATTCTTTTCTTAAATATTTGTCATGAGAAACATTTTGCAAAGGCAAAAACTAGAGCATTAGAAAATATGGGAAAGGGAAGGGGATTTCTATGGGTCATGTATGGGTGCCACATTCTGTAAATCTTGAGCAAATCTGTAGACATTGTGTTATAGATTTTAAAGAGAAAATTGCAGATTTCAAAGAAGACAGGACAATACCAAATAGGATTTATTTTCTACACTCCTATAACAATCAACATGCAGATCTACAAGCCACTTGGGTGACTGTGAAATTTCTTCTGTATGAAATTTTTTATGTATGTTTGCATTCTGTACAACCTCAGTTATGTTGAGATTGTCATCAGCTGTCATGAAGGTGTTAACTTGATTTCATTTCCATTCTTTCCCCAGAAGCGGAGACTGAGGGATGAATGAACCATAGAGCAAGGGTCTTGAAGTGACATCAGTGTCAAAGAGACGTAGTCATGTTCACGTTAGGCACGTAGGCTGGCAAGCCTCTGCCATGTAAGAAGGTCCATTAGAGCTATGTAAATGATAATAAAGAAGATTTTTTTTTTTTTTTTTTTAAAAAAAAAAAAAAGGCTTTAGGTTGCATTTCTAAGATTGTAAAGAAATGTCAGCCAGCAAATCCTTGTTTTTGGAAACCTGAGCAGTTTGATGAGAGTCCAAAACATCAATAAAGATGACAAGAACAGCCTGCTTGTCGTCTTTGAAAGAGAATGCATTTCCCAACCAGCCCTGGCATGACACCAGCTTGTGTCAGCTGTGAAAATGGTCAAAGATCAGTAGGGCCCAGGTGCAGGATCAGTGTCCCAGCAGCTGATGAACCTGTGCATCCAGGGCACAATGTGTCATTCAAGTTCCTCCTTGCCAGCAGCGTGATGGGCTGGGAAAGCAAGATGAAGAACTATTGTGTCTGCAATACACAAAGAAATATTGTAGCTGCAAATCTACCTGAAAAGCTGTTCTGTGATGGAAAAATCTGAATCAGGAGCAGAGTTCAAGAGATTTTCGTGCAACGTAATCAATCCTTGTCTATATGCTCCAGGTGCCCCCATCACAGAAATACCTCAACAAACAGACCCCAGCTTCCGAGCAAAGCTGAGCTAACACAGTTTTAGGTGAAAAAATGAAGTCACTGTTACTCATTTTGCCCTGCCCTTTACAAAGTCTGATCTTCATGTTGTTTTACAGAAGTCCAGAATCATTTATTAGTCTTACAGTAGCTTGGGAAACCTTTCTCCTTTCTTTGCATTAGAAGTACTGGGCACAGGAGCAATTCTTGGTTCAATCATGGGCCCCTTCATTTACTCCTTAGGTTTTCAGATTAAAAAATTACTCTTAGAACTTGTAGAGCAAATGTTTCTCAAATCAAGTTTTAGTTTCAAAGACATCCCACTAAAAAATAAGTCTGAGAGCTAAAGAGCAATGCATGCAATTGTTCTGAAGCGATTCTAAACATATCAGTCACTTGCTATGTTATTACTATCCCATAGCAAAAGGGCCCTTGGCTGATGATGAGGTTGCCTGCAAATTTTGTCTTTTGACAGTTTCAGAGCTTTCCACCTCCCTCTTTGCATTTTCTATTCATTTCTTTAACCTAAGCCTCTCTTCCAGGAGACAGAATCAAGTGAAACATGGGAACCCAAGAGACCTGAGTAAGTTTAAAACTAGGTTAGAATAAAGTTCAATATCTATTCTCATCTTCTATCTAAAAAGGGGAAATGATCCTATTAGTTTATTGGAAACTGTCAATAAATGCAGTGGTATATGTTACCATACCCAATGTCATAGAATCAGAGAAAGATTTAGGTGGGAACGGGCCCATGGAGGTTTCTAGTCCAAGCTGAGATAACAGCAGCACTAACTCTCGAGTTAGATCAGCTCACTCAGGACCTTGCCCTCTCAAGTTTTGAATATCTCTAGGGCTACATCTTCTCTGGGCATCTGCTTGATCACTCTCAGGGGAATAATTTTTAACTTCTTTCCAACTAAAATTTCCTTTGTTGCAACTTGTGACCATAGCATATTTTACCCTAAATTACTGACACTTAGTCTTAATGGATTTTAATGTACATTTTTTTGACAGAAATTATACATTACAGAGAGCTGTTACAGCAGACTGTTTGAAACAAAGCACTCTCCATGGAGATGATTGGGAACCAATTCACTCACTTTTTTCTTTTTTTTTTTTTTTTTTTTCTGATGAAAGTAAAAAGTATGTTGCATGTTCTGGTTCTGCTTTATTAGTTTCAATTCCTCCTTTTTTCAGTGCCATTCATTAACCTAATGTCACTCTGTTTGGTTTGCAAACATTACTCAGAAATGCTTTATAGTTGCATTTCAAATCTGTTTGTCAAAATCTTTTGTAATATCAGTGTATCTTTTCAGTCTTACAAGGCTGTTCTGTTCTTTGTTTCTTCACATCTGAAATGATACCGATGCTAGAGAGGTCCATTTTTAAAATGTTGTCTCTTCTTCAGGAAAAAAACCCAACAAACTCAGAACTTGCACGATCACTAAAACTCAGGTGCAAAGCTGTGGAGGTAAGACTGCCTAGATGTTATGTTCAATTATCATTGCTGTATAGTTGAAAACTTAAGGGTTGTGGATAGTGTACTGAAGTTTTCCTCCCCTAGACGGATTTGGAAACATAAAATAAGAAAACTATCATTTTAAAATATAGTGCCCTTTAAAACTTTTTTTTATGCTTGTAAGGCTGTCATCTCCATCTCTTGTGTAAGGGCATGCATTTCTCAAGAGTAAACTCATATTGCGGCTGAGAAACCAAATGTCCTTCAAAGACTGCAAGTAGTTTGCCATGCTAGCAAACTACATTTTACGACATCAGACTCCAAACTAAGTTCCACTAAGCCCTACAGGTTTTCACAAGAGACAAGGAGTTCATATACCTAAAGAAGTATCTATAAAGCTGAGTTCTCTACTTCACGTGTGTTGATGCGCAGGAGAAAAAAACTTTCCTTGACCAGTTCAACAGCCACACTTCTTCAGCAGCATTCGGCTATGAGGGTTTGGATAATATAGTGGCCATAATCAGACATCAAACATGGTAGGAGTATCAAGAAATTTAAGTTCTCTTCAACCCTGAGCACCCAAATGCTTCTGTTTCAAGTCTGAAAAACAGCACAGGAAAACAAGGCTTCCCCAAGCGCACATTTCTATTTATAGTGACTTTGTTTCCAGTACTAAGGAGAACTGAGCAGAACTGAAAGGCAACAGAGCTGCTGTGGGCAAAATGCTTCACAAACAGCTGAGTGTCAGCCTTTATACTAGAGTGTCTTCAGGAGGAGTCATTCAGAGGCTGCTTTTTGCCTTCCTGCTCCTCTCCCCTGCAGATGAAAGGGAAGATATTATAGTTATCTTACTGGTTACAAAAAAATAAAATAAAATGGAACATCTTACTGATTCTTTCAGTGCCGTTGGCTCCCAAGACACTTCAGCTTCTGCCTCAGTTGCTGCTCGCCCCTGGGGATGTCCATCAGGGCTCTGCTGCCTCTGCTGCCCCGGGAGCTGTGCCCCAGCCCACAGCAAACTTGCTGGGCAAAAGCTGCCTGGCACACGTTTAGTGTCCTTTTCATCTCAGGCCCAATAGGTTAAAGAGCATTTAGATATACTGCATTAGGGAATATAGGAAACAACAGAGATGTATCCACAGAAGACAGAAGGGTTGTGCAGAGAAACAAGCGGTGGAGAAGTGCTGCAGGTTCTTACTGTCAGGCACGTGGATTTTATTTTATAGAGTGGACCAAAGTGAATTCAGGTGCTCAGTCTGGGATATGAGCAGCAGGAGCAACAATCCAAGGACATTCAGTGAAAGCAAGGATGGATCTCCATATGAGAACTCAGGTTGACTTGGGCTGTCTAGTTTTGAGGAGAAAAAACACATGAAAGTTGATACATGTACATGTGTAGGAGCAGAATTAACTTGAAACTCTTTCACTCTTATGGTACATTATATGAAATTACATGTTGCGCACTGAAAGATCAAATATATATTTTTAAATATCTATACACCTACTTTAGGCCACAGATTATCAGCAGAACTTACTACCACAAGTTGCTGAGAAAGGGCATTTGGTTCAGCCACCTGCATCCTTCAAGCCGACTAACTCAGAGTTTGCTGATGTAGAAAGAGCAGCAGCTCCCGCAGCCGAATGCAGAAAAAGGTCTGTCTTCACGACTTCTTCCTTCACTTTCTTAGTGTACACCCTCACACCTATACTTCCCACCTTGACCGCTTGCCTCCCACAGACTCCCATCCTAGGACCCACCCTCAGATCCTCACCAGTTTTTCTCATTTCTCTCACCCTAGGCCAAGTACATCCCCTCATCTACGTACCACCGAGCATATTAGCTGATCTATGGGGCTGGTTGTGTCCAGGTGCTGACATGAGCTGCAGGAGAGCAGGTCCTCACATGTGAAAGGGGCTTCCCATCCCCAGAGGAACAGTTGCCACCACCTGGGAGGCTCCATTCCAATAAACTAGAAGCATTTCTTTGGAAATGGAAGGTATCAGCAGCTCTCATCATAGATTGTAACCATTCTCTATTCCACAATACCTAAGAAAATTCAGACCCTTTAAAATGACAGAAACACTCTCTGTTCAGAAAACACAACCTTTTAGGGACTGGTTCTGCTTTGACTGGGAGCTCTGCCAAGGATTTCAGCTGGAGGAGGAATGAGGCCCTTCATTTCAGTTAGAGCAAAACAACACAAACATCATCACAAATGCCCATCTGGGACATGTACAGGCAGGGAAGTCTGTTTTCTTATCTACCTCCTCCTCAGAACAGTGAAATACTGAAGTTTTCTCTTTTTGCCTGTCTTTGTTGCATTAAATTTTGAAAGGCCATAGTCTCTAAAGCCACTGGTAAAAAGCTGCTCTCCCCTTTTGGACTTGTGAACCAGAGCTGAAAGCTTGTGCCAGTCTTTTGCCTGACTGGAAAGAAAAGTGCCAAGAAGAAGATGGGCACTTCTCAGGAAGACCATACATCCCGCATCCTGTAGAGAAAGGCATTGAGGAAGCTACTCTAGCAATATCACTGTCTGAGCTGCTTATGCAGGTGACTTAGCACTTCTGAAACTGGAAATGGATTTCCAAAATGTCTACCACACAAAGAAAGGGTGAGAGGGAGAAAACCAGAAGACCCAAAACAATATACTTGGCAAGCACATTGCAGAAGCTGCTAGTACATGCTGCGGTCCCAGACCCAGTGGGTTGTGCTTACCTCATTTGTTTCACGTAGGTGAACCTAGCCAGGATGTTTTCTTTAGTCGTGGGCAGTGTGACAAGAATGGGACATCCAAATAAGGTCACTCAGGATGTGTTTAACAACACCGGGTAAAGTCTGTGGCAAAGGCTGATGCACACACATACACACAGAGCATCCACTGTACATACCATTGACTTAGTGCGTCATTATTCCTAGAATAACTTCTGGAGAGGCACTCCACCCTTGTATTTCCAACACTGAAGATATGATTGTCCCAGAGCCAGTTATTACAGTGATTTTAAGGAAGGGGTGTGTGTGTGTGGGGGGGGGTGTGTGTGTGTAAAGGCCCCTGATTTCTCTGACCTCTTTGAAGAGATGCAATGCAAAGAAAATTGTTAAAAGTGGAGGTAGTTTCAAATTTGTCAACCCCCAACCCCCTTGTGATCTTTGAAACAGCAGCGAGCAAAAGGCTTCCTGAGGCCATCCCAGATACCCAGATAGCACAGAGCTCTGCAAAAGGACAAGCCACACACCTGTTTAAATATAAGTCAATATGCCTTATTAAGCAACAGTGCTACAGATGCTACATGACAAAAGGTAGTCCAGCACTGTGAGTAAACATGCATTTTTACTCGTAGGAGAATGCTGGAAGGCAATCCCCTTATATTGAGCAAGAAATTTGGTTTTTTAACCTGCAAGTTGTTGATGTTGTATAAAGCACTTTCAGCAGGTCTGCAAGTTAACAAGAGGCAAATCACTTATAACAACTTAAATTTGTTGTAAAAAACCCTTGCCTTTCCCCTGTAAGTCCTCGGCAGTTCACTGAAATGACAAGCAATAAAGGAAAGGAGTTAGGTTGCTAGCAGCTGGACAAGAGATGACATATCATTGCTGACATCGGGTTTTTACAGATTTGAAACAGTAAGTTTTGATCAAAAAAATAACCTAAGGCTGAAACTCAAAGCAGTGGGGGAGAGTCAGATTCTAGGTTTCTCCCATGATTCTAACAGTTCATTTTGTATACAGTTTTGAGTATAATTTGCAGTTAAATTATCATATTTAAATAAATTACAAAACTTTCCACTGAACATTTGCTTCATTCAACACAAAAAGTTCTGACGTTCATTTACATATATTCAGTGTTTCGCGTCCCATTTGCTGTGTGCCCTGGGCTAGCACTCCTGGCACACTCATACCAGAGAGGCGCCTGGCCCAGCTGAGCACCCAGACTACCCGGCTTAGCCAGACCTGTGCTGCCTCTGAAGCAAGGAGCGAGGAAGCAGCAGGGGCAGGCCCAGGAGGAAGGCAGGGTAGAGAGATGGAAGGGAATGAGACCCACTAAGGGGCAGAGCATCGATGTTTTTCTCAAATAAATTTCAGCCTGCAAGCTAGGGCCAGTTGTATCCATCCTTTCCTTTCAACTTTTCTCTGAAGTGAGAAGTTGCTCACTTCATCTCTGTGGTTCACCTTGGGTGGTACCACTGGGCTGCCTCTCAGCTGCCTTTCCAGGACACTTCCAAGGGAAGCCCTGCGCCGCTGTGGCACCTGACACCAGCTGTGTAGCATCCCTGCAATGGGGAGTGAAAAATGTGGCAATATGTGGCCATCCTGGCCACAGAAACATCCGCGTTCAGTCCTAAGACAGAGGTCAGCTCTGCCCTTTCCCGCCAGCATGCATCCAGCTCCACGTGTGCTCACACTGCTGTTCCACAATGCCCACTTTCCCTCCTATCTGCTTAAAAGTTTGGGTGACTCCAGAGGAGAAATTAACCTATTTCCATGTTTGAATAAAACTTAGGACTAGCTGAGTTATCATTTGCACTACAGTAGCAGTTAAAGAAAAACAGCAGTTCTGAGTTTGCCAAAATGTTTTTGGTCTTCAAATTCAGTCCCATTTTCTTCTTCCCTCTAAACCAAGCAAAATCCTTAAGATTCTGCAGTTAATTCTTTATTGAGAACTGAGAAAAGCTGTCTTGATTGGTCAAACTCCTCAGAAAATTATAGAGATCTAAAAAAACCAATGTCAACATACATGGTAAAAGTTGACGAAATACTGTTATTACTGATGCAACACCATAACGATCCATGAGAAGAAAGATTGTCACCACTTCTATTAGGCTAACGGACACAGCTAAAAAAGTAAGCAAGCTTTCAGATACCTGGTTACTTCAACAGCAGCTGAATGGGTAGGAGAAGGTAAGCAGCATACCAACAGAAGGAATAAATGGATCAGTGTGAAATTAAAAAAAAAAAAAAAAAAAAGAGAGACTTTTAAAAAATAACCACATGCAGTAGGCATTTATAGACTTAAAAGAAAAAAAAAGTCTATTAAAAAGCAACATTTGCACTATCATCTTCGCAAGCAGAGACTTAAATAAATTCACTTTAGCTCAACAGCTTAAACAGAACTCAGGGAAGTCTGGAGTTCTGCTGACCCAGTGGGAAACTTCTGAAAATGCCAAACAATTTAAGCATATGAAAGTAGTCTTTGCCCCTTTGGCAGATTAAAAAAAAATTAAACAACTGCTCACAACTGTCATGTCCTACAATGGGGTTTGAATAATTTTTTTTAAACATCTGAGAACCGTCTCTCTACAGCTAAGACATAGGAGAGAGATCAGATCAGTGCATAATGGCAATCAGAGAAAAAAATCATGATGAACATGAAATATCAAACCAGAAAAACTGCATTCACAAAAGAATCACAACAAAACTCCAAGAGGACACACTATCCTGTAAGTGCTTCTTGCAGAAACTTTGGCAACTGCTTCTGAGGTATATATCCACATTTCCATGGTAATGTAATGAAAGGGAGGAAAAGAAAAATACAACAAGCAGCAACAAAAACCCCAAAACATTTGCTTTAATACCAGCATGTAAAACATTGATAGATAATTTCAACAATAAATAGATCGCTTTAAAAAAGCAAGAAAAAATAATCCTCCTTTCTTTCCAAGCTATCTTTTAAATTAAGATGGTAAAGCATTTCAGATGTTATAACCCATAAAAAATCCTTAGCCTAGATTGCCTCTCAGGGAAGACAGCTTTGACAGTCTACTCAGTTTAAGATATGACCCTTATACACTTTGGCTAAAAAATGCTGTCATTTACACAGGTGTATATACGCTGACGCAAGTCTCCAGATTTACACAGGTGTGACAGAAGAATTTGGCAGAGCTTTGCTAATTTTAAACAACAACAACAAAAAAATCAAATCAGCTTTTGCAGTTGGTTACAGTTGTATCAATCCAAAATATGGTTGGTGCTGATGGCACTGCTCCACAGCTTGTTAATAAAACTAAGAATTTTGCATACTGTGTCCAGCTAGAGACTTTAATTGAACCTAAGACTACTACAATTAAAATTCTCAGGTTTATTTTTTTAAAAATTGATTACTTTATTGTTTGGTACTCTTTTTAGTTCTATATTCACTCTTGAAAGAAAACTTAACACAGTCTAGTTTATAATCTGTTACTCTTATCATCGTTTTACCCGTATGCACAGTGTCCCATTAGTACAGCATTTTCATACAATAAATGGAACCTTGGTTTTTTAAATCAGAAAATTTGTTTGTAAAGGTGCAGAACATTGGCAGGACAACTGAAAAGCAGGTATCGTGTCTTGGAACATTTTTTAACAGCGCTGTCCATTTATTATTTTTCAGCTTGGTCATGTCCCTTTGTAGTTCTTCCAAGGTTGCTTGCTGTACCTGAAGTAATAAAAATGTGCCAATATGAGTGATTTCAGGTTTGATTCAGATCTTGTATCTACTGGCCATGCTAACCCGTATGACTCTCTAAAAGTCTGTCAGCTAGATGTGCAATGCAGGAACAAACATGCAATTTTTAAGTGTTTTACAGATAATTTTCAGCTGTTTGGTCAATATCAAATTATTTAGGTGACTCAAAATGAAACAGGAGAAATAAAAAGGACAGCTTATTTGAAGTAGGTTGTGGTCAAATCAAGTTTCCTTTGCTTAAATGGAGCGACGCAAACATCAGCCCTACAAACTCACTGCTAAACTTACACCATAATGAAGGGGGAATCAGGCCCAGAACAACCTAATATCAGCTTTTGATACATTTTCAAAAAAAGAAAAAAAAAAAAATTAGCAGTATTTGATGTTTCCACTAAATCAGAATATATTTTGGAAACTGAGAGAAGAAGTGGGAATCTGTATAAACATAGCCCAGAACAACCTAATATCAGCTTTTGATACATTTTCAAAAAAAGAAAAAAAAAAAAATTAGCAGTATTTGATGTTTCCACTAAATCAGAATATATTTTGGAAACTGAGAGAAGAAGTGGGAATCTGTATAAACATATCTGAGGAAAGGGGAAAAAAAAAAAAAAAAAGAGAGAGAGAGATAATTCAGGTCTGAAGGGTCATTCCCTTCAGTAAAAGCAAAGTGCAGCGGATTGCTCTTCCTGGATCTAACGGTAGGGGCGTGGGAAGCTTTCAGATGTCACAGGGTTGTAGATAACATTTGAACATATGATTAGCTTTCGTGAGCTGTCTTTAGAAACCTTACATTTTTCCCCCCCGCACCTTAGCCAGAGATCCTTCCCTTGAGGTTTCAGGACACTTAAAATGTTGCTTTGACAAAAATCAAGGATGTGGAGAAGTTTTTCCTGTGTGATGTCACTTTGCTGCCCTTTATAAGCCTCTGCAGAAAAGAAGGGAGCCTATCTGAGGATTCACGCTCCAGACAGAGGCGACCAAGGGACAGCAAGAAGCACAGAGGCGCATCGAGTGGCAGATTCCGACCAGCTGCTAGGAACGGCGAGCCATGCCGCAGACCAGTCCCTACAGCTGCCTGGGTTACACGCTGCTGGTGCTCTGTAGCCTGAAGGCTACCCTCGCCTTTCCCAACTCCTCTCCGCTGCTGAATCCCAGCTGGGGGAATGGAGATCACCTGATGCACCTCTACACAGATACAGAGAGGAACAGCTTCCATCTCCAAATCAACGCTGATGGCTACGTAGACGGTGCTCCTCACCAAACCATTTACAGTAAGTAGCTTACTATGGACCCTCAGTCTTCATGGGAACAGGTGAGAGAGAACAAGACTTCTGCTTTCTCACCACCTATAGAAAATCCCCTCCTCTTGTTAGGCAGGCAGACAGAGGAGTATAGCTATAGGATGGAAAATATACATAATTATAATCCTCCTTTTATTTGACAAATAAACAGAGAAATCTAGTGGATGGGGAATTTCATTCCTCACCTAAGAGAAGTAAAGTCCGGTGGTTCCTGTGATACTCAGCAAGGAAAGGCTACCTGAATTATCCTTCACTTCATTATTTTATCCACAGCTTCTTGTGGAAGTTCCTATCAGAGGTTAGTGATGACATCCCC
This sequence comes from Podiceps cristatus, assembly GCA_000699545.1. Taxonomy (NCBI): domain Eukaryota; kingdom Metazoa; phylum Chordata; class Aves; order Podicipediformes; family Podicipedidae; genus Podiceps; species Podiceps cristatus. The sequence goes on along the minus strand of KL277053.1, from coordinate 7,516 downwards.
CATATAACTACTGCACATTGCAGTGACAGCATTGCCAAAGGAACTGATCTGAGGGAGCTCACCACAGCAGTGGTGGAAAACTGATAGTATCTGGTAAAATCTATATTTTGGGGTAGAGAGCTGATAACTACTAAAAGTAATTTCCTTCCAAATACATCAATACATCAATACATCTCTGCATTGGAAATTGGCCATGAGACAAGCTTCGGATCTGTGACTTTAATGCAATTGCATGGCAGAAACTCAACTCTGCTTAGAACATGGGTAACTGAGTATGCAACAGTTGATTAAACAGTGGGAAACTACAGAAGTCCAGACTGTCGTAAAAGAAATGCTAAGCTTCTGGAGTAACCATTCTCTACTGCAACTAAAAAGTTCTCTAATTGTCTCAGCATAGTTTATTTTCAAGGAATACTAAGGTATTCATTATCCTTTGCTGAATACCTGGACCAAACACTATAGTTAGCAGAAAAAATGGGGGTTTTTTTAAGACTTAGGGATCTTTCATAGCATTTCAACAGTTCTTTTCTTTTAGCAGTGCTCCAATCACAAGTAGCTCTGCATCATTAAGGCATGTTTATTATTATTGTTGCATGTGGAGAAACTGAAGCTGGCAGAGGGTTTTGAGGATGGTCAGGGGCCTTGAGCATAATCTATCGAGAAAGGCTGAGGGAGATGAGCTTGTTTAGTATAGCAAAAAGGAGGTTAAAGATAACCTAATACCACAGGGCAGTCAAAAAGAGAAGGGAAACAAACTCCCCTTAGTAGTGGCTGATGACAGAACTAAGGACAATGGCCCCAGACTGTGGTTTTGGACTTCAGGGGGGATGTTAGGGAAAAATATTGCCTCTGAGAGGGTAGTGCAGCACTGGAACAGGGCACCCAAAGAAGTGGCGGCATCTCCATCCTGGGAGCTTTCCAAAAGTCCGACAAAGCCAGGGCTGCCCTGGTCTAGGGTGGGCAATAGTCCCAGTTCACGTGGGAGGTTGGTTCAGATCCCCAGAGGACACTTCAAGCCAGAGTGTCTGTGGGTCTGTATGGCAACAGTGCAGTGTCGAACTGGGTCCTGGATTTGACACCTTTGTTTTTCTAAACAGGTGCCCTAATGATCAAGTCCGAGGGTGCTGGCTCAGTAATCATCACAGGTGTGAAGAGCGGATGCTACCTGTGTATGGACATGAAAGGAAACATATTTGGTTCGGTGAGTAAGCTTTGCTAAGACTCAGGCCTGAAAGGGAAATGCAGTCTGCCACGGTGGGGCCTATTTCCTCAGCTAGGGCAAGCCTGTAGAGCTACAGCAGGAGGATGCAGATTCAGGCAAGCTGAGGACCTGTCACTTAGGTTAAACTTTGCTCTCTTTGATTGCATTGAGTTGTAGAGCTGCCAAAAATCATCTGAGTTCCTGCTTGGGTAAACGAGGGCAGCATGAGATCCAAGGATGGACCAATCTGAATTCCTGATGTGGCCTAGAGCCACTGGTTGGGAGTAGCTCAAACAATGCAGCCCTCTGAAATAAAACAGTGTTATCCCTAAAATACCTTTGCTGAAAACACGGGCATGCATCTCAAATCTACATTTGGCTGAGCCTGAATGTCTGAGTTACGGAGCTGGCAGATCAGAAAAACACCTGCTGTCAGATCTCACCCCTCTTTCCATCTTTAATCAGCACTTGTCATTCATCAAATTCCTCTGCTCACAGGTGTCCTTTTTTTTTTTTTTCCTAAGCACTACTTCAGTCAAGAGGACTGTGTGTTCAACCACAGGACACTGGAAAATGGGTATGATGTGTACCAGTCTCCCAAACACAACTTCCTGGTTAGCTTAGGCAGAGTTAAACAAGCTTTCTTCCCTGGTATGAATCCACCACCATACTCCCAGTTTTTGTCCAGGAGAAATGAAATCCCTTTGTTTCGATTCAACACACCTGAGCCCCACAGAAATACTAGAAGTGCAGATATCGATCCAATGGATCCTCACCAGATCCTGGTCCCGCAGAGAAAGATCTCCGCGTTCGGATCTCAGTTGCAGCAGCAAGCAGACTTTTCCCACGTGCCCAGAGAACCCATGAGAATCAACCAGAACGACGTGGTCAACCCAGATGACCCACACGCTATGATGGATGCCAGGAGGTACGCAAGCCCTCGCTTTTATATTACAAGATAACTGGGGCCCCACCACTTGCAAATTGAAGATGTGGGCAAATATAATAGGCAAAGGGAACTGTCTAGCACACTCAGTCTGATTTCTAACTCTCAAAACAGCTATTAGAAGCGTGAAAGACATTGTGAAAAAAATTCCTTCAGTTCAAAATTGTACTTATAGATGACAGTTTACTGAAAAAACAAGTTGGTCATTTTCCAGTTGGGGCTCTGTTTTACTGGAAAGAAGATACAATTTTGAAAAGAATAATACAAACCAAACATTTTAGGGTCTGAATCACCTTAAGTATGCATCAGTGAAAAAAGAATTCACTTGAATGAGATGAGAAACCAGTGTTATGTTACTGATGTAACTGGGAAGAGGCCTGGAGCATCTGAGATTACAGTAGAAGCAGGGAATTCTCTTATTAGCATCATCCCTGGCTGTGCAAGCACAGCTGACAAACCGACTGATGGTGTGTTATATTATTATATAAAAATTACTATATACGTTTTTAGCTGTTAAGTTGGAGCTTCAGTCTCTTTTCACACCCGTATGAGTCACAGTGACCACTTAGCTCTCCTAGGAACAGCACACATGGAAAACTGGAGTAACTGACAGGAGAACAGGACAGGATCAACTGGTCTTGTGTAGAAAGAGTCATTTCTGACACTTACTGAATCCAAGCTGAGGTTGGGGGGGGGGGGACGGGACAGGAAAGCCTCACTGTCTCTCAAGTGTTTTTCTATCACACTTTTATGTCCACTAAATTCTAGCATCACAATATGGAAATAGAATGTAGAGATATTCATTAGTTTTGCATAATTCCAACCCAGAGGAAGTACTAGGATTATTAATAATCAATAGAGTGTTAAATGGGATGGTTTGTTTTGCACACTGCTGAACTATACTGGGGGGGGATTTAAAATATGTCTTATAGGTATCAAACTCTTAATAGTTTATGAAGACTCTCCATATAATGAGTGAAAATTAGGTTTATATTTAGAAAAAGAGAATCTAAGTTATAGCACCCATGTTTCTATTTATTTCTGAACAGTTATCAGGTGCTCTATACTTGTAAGAGTGAAATTAATATTAATTAGGAGATCTCTAATGTTGACCAATTCTCTTCCCTAGATTCGTATATGTTATAGGTAAGTTTACTTATCAGAATCTAACCTCCATACATACATCTGAAGTTTACAGATTTTTAGTTAAGATGCAATATCTGCAAAGAAGACCTTTTCATTGTAATTTAGGTGTCACATTGTTACCTGGTAGAATTCAGTACAGCTTGATTGGTTTTAATGGAGCTATATTCATTTCCACAAGGGCTCTGAAAATCATCTACATGCTTGGCTATTTTTCTCCCTTATTTCTTTTCATTTTGATTTGATCTTCCTGTAATCTTAAATCTATGTAGTTTTGAAAAAGCTATTCTTGATGTACTCTGCAGAAATCAATAGCAATGAGCTGCAGAAAAATTGAGTGTGGTAGATATTTGAGAAGAACTTTTTAATTTGGTGTGTGTGCATTTTCTGCACGTCAAGACGCAGATTCTTCGGTTTTGTTTATTTGGTGTACTTAACAGCCCGACAACAGCCTGAAAATGGTCCATTTGTCCCAAGTGTGCTCATAGCAATAATGCAATAGACATTGGGCTAGATCCTGGCCCTGTTCTTTCCATCTTGTGAAGTAATTCACTGAAGCCACTGGAGTTACAGCAGTGACACAAAATCAAAATAAGGTCCCCTTTGTTTCTTGCTTTCATTGAAATTGTTCTGGATATGGTGCAGGGTCTGAACTACTGACAGCATTTAAAATAATACCTTTTTTATTTCCTATATATGTATGTGTACATGATATTTCTTTATCTACAACATTGGAGAAGTTACACTGGAACAGTCATAGGGCCTGATTCTGCTGTTAGAATAGTTTTCATATGTGGACTGATTCCTAATTCACATAAGTTCTTAGGAGCTTAGGACAAATGATTAGGATTAGACCAAGAGTTCTGCCTCATAATTTATTGGTTTTCATCTCCTAAACTCATCCTGTTTTTGATTAGTTTCAAAAAGAAAGGGGTGATTCTAATGGATTCAGAAGAATTGCAGGGTGGACAGATAGTTGTGTGTTTTCTTGCTTATTCAAGATACAGCAAGACTTTTGAACTTACAGTCTCTACAGTGGAGAAGCATGATTTTATTTATGTGTTGTAGTTTAATAATTTTACTTATTCCTATACCATTTTTCTTGGCTCTTGCTCCTTGAGAACTCTGGACTGCAATTACATGAGCAAAGTTTTCATTTTACATAAATTGTTGTAAGCTCCACAAAGCTCTCTAGGACTCCAAGTCAATGGACCTACAACAATTTGAATAATAAGAAGTTCTGTCTCGATCCATACAAAATTTTGATGAGAAATGTCAGTGGGGTTAAATCTCTATACAATCTCTACATTAGAACAAAGAAAGAAGGGTTGCTCACTCCACCAATAGCCAGGGGATTTAGTTCCTAAGCTAAGAGTGAATGCACAATGGATTTTGCATCAAAAATATATAACTATAGAGAACTGTATTGAAATATCAGAAGAATTAATTCTTTAAAGGAGATGCTGGCCATCACCAGCTAGTAAGAAAGCATTACTTATTTATATTGCAATATTTATTTATTTATTTGAGTGGGGTTTAAATCTCATCCAATATTTATAAATATTTATAACAATGTATTTTAGAGACTGTTTCCCTTTATAAAAGTGCCAATAAACTTTTCCTTCTCGCCAAATGATGGGTTTTGCATTGTCTGTTCAAGGTCCCCATTCCCAAAGGACTTGAGTAAATAAATGGTACTAGCTGTATCTGAAAATCTCTGTGTTCCGCTATCCCCTGTGATTTTCAGCCTCATAGATTGCAGCTTCCTGGGTGTTTCATGCACCACAACCGTGACAGTTCTGTGAAAGATGAGGAGAAAAACAAAGCCTTACTAGGACTAAACTGACCACGAAGAGAGTGTCACATCTACTGGCAGACTTCTTCTGCAAACTTAAAGCAATGGAAAACTACCGGTCTAGCTCCTGCTAGGAAATATTTGAGATCCCGGCTCCAAGATACTAGGCTAAAAGATGCTTGGTAAATTACTATTCCTGCTCGCTTATTGCCACCCATACAAAATATCCTAATTCCATTCCTAGGGCCAGGCTCAGGGTCACAGGCTGAACACATGCCGAATAGCATCCTCATTCTTTCCTGCGATCGACCCCAGAGAGCTGCAAAATGACAAGTGCCCAGGGGTCTGGCAGATTATCGCCTTGCAGTGCTTCCCCTCACCACAGATAGATACTCTACGGAGTTCTGTCATAGCCAGTAGCATCATGTGCATCTGCTATGGTGCCAGTACCAAGAGAAGCATCACATTACCACCAGGTACCAGAGTACTGTGGCACTTTGTGGCCAAGAGGACAGTAGGCTTCAGTGGGAGGGTAGTCAGGTATGTGGAGAACTCTCCTCTCTTCTCCCAGATCCCTTTCTCCTCCCATCGCTGAAGCTTAGCTCTGTCATAGCCAGTAGCATCATGTGCATCTGCTATGGTGCCAGTACCAAGAGAAGCATCACATTACCACCAGGTACCAGAGTACTGTGGCACTTTGTGGCCAAGAGGACAGTAGGCTTCAGTGGGAGGGTAGTCAGGTATGTGGAGAACTCTCCTCTCTTCTCCCAGATCCCTTTCTCCTCCCATCGCTGAAGCTTAGC
>JMFS01088561.1:0-18117 GCA_000699545.1 Podiceps cristatus | reverse complement strand
AACTAACTCTATCCCAGCCAAAACCAGCACATGCCTAAAAGGCAAAAATGAAATCGGGATTCTCAGAGACACGTACAATTTGGAATTTATAATTTTTTCAGAAAAACACTGTTGTATGTTGTTGGGGTTTGGGGTTTTGTTGGGGTTTTCTTAATAAAAAAAGTTTTGGGCTCTGCCATAAACAAATCTGCCCTCCAGTTTTTAAGTTCAACCATCGAATAAAAACATACCCATTTGCACATGCTGGTTTCATTGTTTTTCTGCAGGATGCTGGAAAAGTGCAGCACAGAGACAGAGCACACGAGGTAAGGAAAGGAGAGGGGCACACTGGGGCACCAGCTCCTGGCCCGTCCTGTTCAGTTTTTAGGGCACTTTCCAGGGGCTACTGCAGAAACTGTTGGGTTCTTGCACTACAGGTTGCCACATGCTTCCACCATGCTGGGAAAATTGGTCTCGTCAGAGGAAAGCCCTTGCCTCCCTGACAGTTGCTGCTTCTGCCAGCATTTTCACCGACCTCTGCAGCATTTGGAGAAGGGATTCGGGCACTTGCAACAGCAGAGCGCAGCAACCAAGGCTGCACAAATTCCTGGCTGTACCTCCACCTCTGTGCAGTATCAGTTCCTGAACAGGGCAGTAGTGTGCCCGGTATACTCCCTGCAACATTGGTTAATGCAAAACATCCCACATTCCCTAATGAAAAAAAAAAAAAAAAAAATCACAGTGGTGCTAATTTGCATGTATTTGCATACAAATACCAGCTCTCAAATCCATATTCTTAAATTCACATCATCAGGAAATGCCAAGGAGAAGGACAGCAAAGTCCCACCTACATGGAACATAGAGGAATTCAACCATGTTTACCAAGAAAAATAGAATTTCCAGGAACGTTTTCTCCTTTTAATTACCGTATTTGTTAAGATGTGCACAATTCATTGAGAACTCAGTTAGAAAACAGCTTCTAGTTTTGTCTACCACAATTTAAGATAAACTAGACAAGTTAAAAAGAAGCCAGAAAAGAGGAATCAAACTAAGAGGTTTCAGAAAATGCAATCATAGAGAAGGTAAAAAAAAAAAAAAAAAAAGACTAGAGAAAGACTAGAAGCATGGGGGAAGTTTAATTCCCAGGCATAAAGAATTATAAAACCTAAAAAACTGAGAAAAGTTTACATAAAATAAAATTAAATATTTAAAAAGTCAGGGGGGCAACAAAACAAACAAACAAACAAAAAGACAAAAAAAAAAAAAATATGACTGCAATAGGCTGCTTCCTGCACCTGCACTGGGTAGGATACAAATTAATCAGATTAATACTATTTGGAGAGGTTGTAGAAACCCTCTCAGTAGCAGTTTTCAATGGCAGCTCAAACAAGTAGTTGTGAAGCAAGGTATACAGGTGATTTGCCTCAGAGCAGAGAGATGGCGTAAGCGACCTCTGGCAGATTACAGTTTAATGCTCTGATCTGAACAAACACAAACTCATAGCGCGAGGTTTTAAGAAGTCACTTCTGGTTGAAGTTTATTTAAAAGCACTGTGAAGGACCAAGATCTTTGTAGTTTTTATCTTAACATCTCAATAATGAAATTACTTTCATAAGCCAGTACCAGGTGCATTATTTAGATACTACACCAGCAGTGGAAGCAGGGACAGGCATCCTGGGAAGAGTATAGGGATACTGCCTGCTTGTGCAGGAATGGGGTCAGGAAGGCCAAGGCACGGCTGGAGCTGAACTTGGCAAGGGACGCAAAGAATAATAAGGGCCTCTACAGGTATGCCAGCCAGATAAGGAAGGTCAAAGAAAGTGTACCTCCTGATGAAGATGACTGGCAAACTGGTAACAACAGATGAGGAGAAAACTGAGGTACTCAACACGGTTTTTTTGCTCAGCCTTCACTGGCAGTCTCTCTTCCCACACCTCCTGAGTAGACAGACCTCAAGGCCGGGACTGGGGGAGCAAAATCCCTCCCACTGTAAAAGAAGATCAGGTTCGAGACCACTTGAGGAATTTGAACATATGTAAGTCTATGGAACCTGGTGAGATGTATCCCAAAGTCCTGAGGGAATCTGCTGATATAGTCGCCAAGCCATTCTCCATGACATTTGAGAAGTCACGGCAGACAGGTGAAGTCCTCAGTGACTGGAAAAAGGGAAACATTGCACCCATTTTTAGAAAGGGTAGAAAGGATGACCTTGGGAACTACTGACCTGTCGGCCTCACCTCTGTGCCTGGGAAGATCACGGAAGAGGTGCTGCTAGAAGCTATGCTAAGGCACATGGGGGACAGGGAGGGGATTTGACACAGCCAGCACAGCTTCACCGAGGGCAAGATCTGCCTGACCAACCCAGTGGCCTTCTATGATGGAGCGACTACATCAGTGGACAAGATCTACAGATGTCATCTATCTGGTCTTCTATCAGATTTCAGCTATCTGGACTTCTGTGAGGCCTTTGACATGGTTCCCCACACCATCCTTCTCCCTGAATTGGAGAGAGATGAATTTGATGGGTGGACTATTCGGTGGATGAGGAACTGGCTGGATGGTTGCATCCAGAGGGTTGTGATCAATGGCTCAATGTCCAGATGGAGATGAGTGACAAGTGGTGTCCCTCAAGGGTCCATATTGGGACCAGTACTGTTCAATATCTTCATCAATGAAAGACAGTGGAATCAAGTGCACCCTCAGCAAGTTTGCAGACAACACCAAGCTGAGTGGTGCAGTGGACACACCTGAGGGAAAGGATGCCATCTAGAGGGACCTGGACAGACTCGAGAAGTGAGCCTGGGTGAACCTCATGAGGTGCAAGGTCCCACACCTGGGTTGGGGCAACCCCTGGTATCAATACAGGCTGGGGGATGAAGGGATTGAAAGCAGCCCTGCCGAGAGGGACTTGGGGGTACTGATGGACGAAAAGCTGGACATGAGCTGGCAATGTGCGCTGGCAGCCCTGAAGGCCAACTGGCTGCATCAAATGCATGGCCAGCAGGTTGAGGGAGGGGATTCTGCCCCTCTGCTCTGCTCTGGTGAGACCCCACCTGGAGTCCTGCATTCAGCTCTGGGGCCTCAGCACAGGGAAGACATGGAGCTGTTGGAGCATGGCCAGAGGAGGCTACAAGAATGATCCAAGGGCTGGAGCAGCTCTGCTGTGAGGACAGGCTGAGAGAGTTGGGCTTGTTCAGCCTGGAGAAGAGAAGGCTGCGGGGAGACCTGATTGCGGCCTTCCAGTACTTAAAGGGGGCCTACAAGAAAGATGGGTACAAATGTTTTAGCAGGGCCTGTGTTGTGATTGGACAAGGTGTTATGGTTCTAAACTAAAAGAGGGTAGATTTAGACTAGATATAAGGAAGAATTTTTTTACAATGAGGGTGGTGAAACACTGGAAAAAGTTTCCCAGAGAGGTGGTAGATGATACCCCATCCATGGAAACATTCAAGGTCAGATTGCATGGGACTCTGAGCAACCTGATCTAGCTGAAAATGTTGTGGCACCTTGGCCAATGTCAAGGCAATAATGGCATAAGGCAGCTGAAAGCTATGTTTCTGTGGAATTTTCTACAAACCCCAAAGTGTCACCACATTTAACCTCCCTGGCTCCATCTCAGCTGGTATGGCTAAATGGCATAGCACAGCGTGATTAAAAGGTAACAGCTTGGCCTCACCAAACCAGGAGAACCACTAGTCAACTTGAAATAATGACAAGTTGCTTCTAGTTTTGGAATAAATTGACCAGCAAATAGCTCAGAGAACTCCCCACAATCCCCCACTATTTTACAGGGAGAACCTCTCTCTCTGGGAGATGTACAAACCACGGCAGAACCATGGAAAGGGTTGGGGGAAAGGGAGAATTGTGAGATGTAGAAATATTTCTTCAAAATCTAATGCCAAGTAAATACATCTCTTCTGTCAAAATATAGACAAAAAATTTGCTTAGCCTTTAGTACCCAACACTTCTCTCTTAACATAGGTGTCAGCAAGAAGGGAGAGGGAAAATCATTTTTTCTTTTTAGAAATAAGGATTACTAACTTGAAAACCAGCCAGGTATCAGAATTAAGTATTTTAACCACACTACCTAGACATGTAGACCATATGCCATGCACCTTTTTCACTGCAGATGCAGCATGCTATGCCTTAGGGGCTGAAAACTGCTGCTCTTTTAATCTCTATGTTGGTACAACTGTGTTTGCAGAAGATACTCAGCAATGAGTTAAGTTTAAACTCATTAATTAACCTTAGTGATTACAGTATATCAGAGAAGATGGCTGAAATCATTATGACAGAGCTTGTGGAAATACACTTAAATGAAATCAAAAACAATGTGAATAGAAGAAAAGAACAAGGGCAAAACCTGACATGACATTTCACACTGCAGAAATAAGGATACTACACAAATTTCTTTAAAAAAACCCAACAAAAAAACCCAACCCCCCCCCCCACCACACGAAAGATGTTATGCAAGTCACTGTTGTGCTCTTTCTCTCTCAGCCCTCAGATTATAGAAATCAGAGTTAGAAAAGACCAACTAAATCCTGTCCTCCACTTGCTATAAAAATATCTTCTCCCAGTGGTGTATTAGTTTCTAACCCAAAAGAACTGAAACATTTTCCATAAATATGACTGCACATCACTAATACAATAAAGTCTGCAGGCAGCGACTAGGATTTTTGCAAGATTCTCCCTATCACTTATTTCCAATTCAAAATAAGTGCTGTACAGGTAATGGTTGCTTCACGCTTCTTGGAGAAAAAAGGATTTTTCTGATCCAGCTACAACAACTGCTGGGTTTTTTTAAAAAAGTTTTTATTGTTTTTGTAACTGATTGCTCCTTCAGCATTTCAGTTTCCCATTCCATCTAGATAATATTACCATGGTTTATACCCTGCAGTTTCTTATATTTAATCTGTGGAACACCTAAGGAGTTTTGCAGTAATGGCAATTAACATACTGCCTCTCTCTCCCTGTGCCTTACATCTTCTCTTCTGTGAATGCTCTAAGTATATGTTTCCTTTTGCCTTTAGTTTGTTGTATTTCTTTGCTTTAACATTGAAGGCATTTTTGGTCTTTGAGATGCAAACTAGAAATTACAGTAATATTGTTTGGTTTGCAACAAATTTGTATGGCTTTATAATAAGCTGTCAGGATCTAATGAGACTTGCTGAAGTGGGTGTTCATTATGCATCCATCTCAAGACCCAAAGAAACTCCATTTGTCATCTCTTTGGGAGCATTCCTCCAGTCTCTCCCCCACAATGTTTTTCTTGTTCATGTTCAACAGGGAGGAACTAATTTCTGCCTTTCTCCCTTAAAGAATACAGACCTAGAAAGTGCCAAATTCAATCATGAAAGCAGTAGCTGGTTCAACATCCCTCCTGACAGGGTCTTATAACTTCAGGAAGGCTGGAGGGAAAGGAAATGTGAGAAATCCCAAAAACCCTGCATCAAGGAAAGAGGTTTGGTCTTTCCTCAGTCAGCCAGAACTCAATCTTGAGGGAAGAAAAACACAGGAATATTCTAGCTTGTTCTAACTTACTTCTTAAGCCTTGCCCCATAAATCAGTACCTACTCATTTTGAGTTCAACGGGTTGACATGACAGCATTTAGAGCTGCAGAGGACAGAGCACGGGGCAGGGTGAGACCCTGCCTAACTAGATAACTAAAGAGAAACGCAGCTCTCCCATCCCTCTCTGTGACGCCGCGCCATCTGTCACAACCTTAACCCACCCATCTGCAGATCGCCCCCACGCTACACACACGCTCGCAGAAGCCAGTCAAAACTCTCTTTTTTGCCTCTCCTCAAACTTTTACCCAAATCACTTGCATAAAGCATCCTGCAAAGGGGCGGGGGGAAAACAAGGCAAATTATAATTGGTTAATCCAAACTGAATAGCTCTGAAAAATCTGAGATTTAGCAGGGGGAAGGGCAGACAACGTGTCATTGAAATTTCTGTCTTACCGCATGACAAAATCTGCTTGATCTATTTGTTTGCCGCAGCCGCTCTTTTTCAGGATCCCTCCGTTTCCCACCACGGAGCATTTCTTCAGTGGCAGCTGGAAGGGAGTAGCCTAGCAACACAAAACAAGGACCAGTTTTAGAGAACACATGCATCTTTGTAGCAGCCGTTCCTGGAGAATCCAGGGAGCTGGCAGGGCTCAAAGTGACAACAGAAAGGGGAAAATTAGGAGCTGGGGGCGGAGGGTGAGGGGGGGAAGGGATACAGAAATTAGTTGGTAACTAGACATAGGACAGTTCTTATCCCCACTTCCCAAACCAGGACACAACAAACATGATACAGAAGATAACAACATCTCTGCAAAACCGTAACTGCCTAAAGCCATGATGCAGATACTGACCAAGCCAGGCAGTCAGGTCAGAATGAGCCTTCTAGCCAAGCTGCAAGGACACAGGGGAAATAGGACAACCAGGAAAAAAAGAAGGGGAAAAAAAAAAAAAAAAAAGAAGAAGAAGAAAAAAAAACAAACCACCAACACTGAAGTGACCTTCCTGAGCTGATAGACAAAAGACAGCTCTGGGGAAGAAAGAAAGGAAGGAACAGGGAAGCAGGTGATGACAGAAGGGAATCAGGAGTCACCCTGGCTCCCTCCATGGTTGTGTCGCTGGGACAGGTCACTCCAAAGCCTGAGCCAAAGATATTTAGCACTTGACAGCAGCTCCTTAAACACTCAGCTGCCCAGACACAGCATAAATTAAAATTAGAAAGGGACTGTTTTAACTAAGGAGGTCTTGTAGCAGCTTAGCAGGGCATTAAAGTGCAAGGTCAAATTGTCATACTATCATATGCATGTTATAAATTATATTTGTATAGTCTTCTTCATTCCAGAGGATCTCAAAACTACAGGTGGCATATCTTCCTGTCAGCCCCAGGTCATTCACCATTAGTGAGGTTGGGACTGTCATTTAAACAGCACAGAGTGCATCAGTGCAGCCCAGCATTACCAGAAAAAAAAAAGAGAGGTGGTGAAAAAGATGTGAATTTAAAGCAGTGTGATTCAGTTACAGAATAGAATTTGCCTACAATACAAGAGTTAATATATCGTCCTCATGAAAAAAAATGTTCAGGGATTTTTTATTTATCAAACCTGTCAAAACCTGACTTTGCACAGACAGAAGTTGCTGCACGGGCCTCTGAGAATGCAAATGCCACGGCAACAGGATGCAGCATCCTAAAACAATTCTCCTCTTTGGGAGGACAAGGAAGAACGGTGGCAGCACTTGTCCTCACTTACATGTACAGAGCAATGTCTAACATTGCATCATGTATTCACCAGGCATTGAGACAGTGTACATGGCCCAGAAAACTGAGCCACTATTATAGCACCAATTTATTAGGACTTATTTCTATTGTCTTATTTCTTTTCTTCCTTAGATATATTTGCTTTATCTTCTTTTCTCAGCAAACAAGATTCCATTCAGCTAGTATAAAGCCACAACCTGCTTTCTAATGAAAAACATTAAAGCATTTTGCTGATACTAACTCTGAATTAAGATATGCTAAAGCAGGAAACTAAATTTTAGTTTTCTGAGGTCCAGCCACCATTAGGAATCCAGTGATAGCACAGTGGAGCAATACTAAGATGCAGCTACATTCTTGTCCTGCATCTGCCTTCTCAAGAACATTTTTTAATTTACACAGTTATTGAACTAGGAGCATATCTTGAAATTCGAAGGACATCTCATCTCTGAGGTGACCTTGACCAAATGAGAGCTCACATACTCAGTAAAGGGGAGGAAGGGGTGATGGGAATCAGAGGAAATGTAGAAGAGAGATGTTTTATAAATAACAGTACCTTTCTTATTCAAGATATATCAAAGCTCCTTCTAAGACAGCTAGTTATACAAAGACAAGGCTGTGGCAAATCACAGACAAAGGCAGCAGCCATTAACTCTTGGTTTTAAGAGTTGTGGACACTCTGTCACATAGATTCTGTGGCTTTAGTACATGTTGAGAAGCTTTAGACCCCCCCCAAAATAAACATTTAGGAGTTACTAAATGGTTTGCAATTCTGTGAGTTGCAAACAGGCTTTGATATCGCTTGAAATGACTTGCTGTCCTTCAAGGGAGGCTTATATCCTGTTATGCTCCAAGATGACAGCATTAGCTGTCATTTGCATGTATACTTTTGTTTCCAAAAATATGTGAAGCTTTGACACTCTTGTTCTTCAGAGAGTCCACGAAACAAAAAACCAACATCAGGGCTACTGGGGTGATCTGAGGGAGACAAAGGGAAGTAGAAGGGGCAGATAAAATCACCATGGTGATTGTCCCTCTGCCTAACCCGTAAAGGAATCCACTCAGTCTATGGACATTGGAGGAAAACCAGGCTGAACACAATTCTCTGTGAAAAGCCACCATGCCCCCAAGAGCCCACAAAAGCTTTTGCCTCCCCCAGCAAAGTACTGAAAATTCAGGACATGGCATAGACATTGGACAGAGTCTACATGCCAACATTTAGCTTAAAATGTTCAATGGACACAGCTTCCAGAAGACCATACTTACAAACTTTCTACAGACATTATGCAAAAGACCTAGTTCCAGTACGGTAACAGTGGCAGGGTTCGTAAAGGCCTAAGTCTTATGTGGCCCTGCTGCTTGGTGGGATTTCAGCTGTTTTGAGCTTAAGGAAGAGCAATTGCTTAGGATGACCTGGGAGAAACCTGTATCTGTTACATTGTCATCTTGCACATGACTTCTTCAAACATTTAAATCGCAGATCTGTATTATTGCTGAGAATGCAGGGGCATTTCAGGAGCTCTGCCCTGAGCCTCTTTGTATATGACTGCCTGGTCATACACAAACCATACAAGTCTTAAACTCAAGTGTTGACCATAAGCAACTACAAAACATACGGTTCCTTTCTCTGTCTACAAAAGGCACTTCTCTTTTCCCTTTTTCAAAGGAAGAGGGTCCTGGCCTTTGAAACTGTTAGAAAATCCCCATCCTACAATCTAGTTAGCAGCAGCGTACCCAACCTGCTGCAGAGAACATTAGTGCGGATGGCACGCTTCCTTCCCCTCCACAGCCAAAGGATGCTTATGGGACAGATAGCACAGATAAAGGCACTTAGAGGCTCTTCAAAGCTAAAATGCTGTGGGCTTCATTCTGTGACTTCCCATAAGCATTCAGCTCATTCCTTCCTTTGGGCTGTCCAAAATAGGAGGTGCAGACAGCTTAAGCAAAATTACAACATGAATTGTTGTAACACAAGGAAGCTCCAGCCCTAGCATGCAGTAGAATTACTCAGTTTGTTACTAGCTTTCCACACCACTACTGGGCTTTCAAGGCATTTCCCTGCATCCTCTAGCTGTTCCTACTTCTGGCTTGTCATGGATTTAAGGCTGTATTTAATATATATATATAATGATCAAGCCCTGGCATTATCTTTTTCCTCTAAGGGTAAACAACATTGAAGATGGACTCCAATAATGATTTGTTTCCTCATGCCAAGTGATCTTATGCTATCTTCATAGTGCAGGCGATCTGCCTTCAGATTTTTTGAATGTTATGTTGAGGTTGAAGAGTTAGAAGAATTCTACATCTTGCTCCAGAATTACACTGGGTTTATTATTTTGTAAAACAGTCTTGGGCATTACTTGTAATTTCCATAAGAGGTGATTTCCAATCAAGAGCGTTACATTTGTAAGGTGATGGTGCTATTTGGAGAGAATACCATATAGTAAACCCAAGTTTGCTTCTAGGTTTCTATTACTGGCAAAATATGTTTCACAGGACTTATAAAAACCTTCTCATGCTTTCCTTTACCTCCCACAGCATAACTCCTTGCTAGGTAAATTGTCAGTTCATAGATAACAGCATGTAAGCTCCCACAGCGTGGGGACCCAGCTGTCATTTATGCTAAATGCTCACAAAAAGCTCAGTTGTTTTTCTCCTTAGAATTGTAAGCTAGCCTAACAAATGCTGGCTTTGGACTGTAAAGTTGTAACAAAAGCATTTCCATTAATATTAGCTTCCCGAAACTCTATTATTTTCATTGTCAACACATTTGTTATTTTCTTCATTCACAAAATTTTAACAGCCAGTCTCTTGCGGGTGGACTAGAAAAAATAGTGCAGCATCAGTTTATCTACTGTAATAAAGAAAACGTAAAAATAAATGACCAACTTACTTCCATTTGTAAGCAGTCGTTACCACAGGATTTGTAAATACTGTTAACTAAAAACACTTTTACATATCAGAAAAAAGTGGGATGAACTCCTTTTAAAAGTATGTTTCAAATAATTTTTAAAAGGGTTTCATAAGGTGTTTTTTATAAGGCATCTCCAAACAAAATGAAAGATGGAAAGGCCCCACTGTCTCATTTTCCCTGGTTTAATGAAACTCCACTGATAATCAATGAAGATGTTCAGGTTCATATTCATCACAGGATCACAGGATCACAGGATTTCTAGGTTGGAAGAGACCTCAAGATCATCGAGTCCAACCTCTAACCTAACACTAACAGTCCCCACTAAACCATATCCCTAAGCTCTACATCTAAACGTCTTTTAAAGACCTCCAGGGATGGTGACTCCACCACCTCCCTGGGCAGCCTGTTCCAATGTCTAACAACCCTTTCAGTAAAGAAGTTCTTCCTAACATCTAACCTAAAACTCCCCTGGTGCAACTTAAGCCCATTCCCCCTCGTCCTGTCATCATATAGATGAAAGAAGAACCTGCACATCGCCCTGTGAATTCAACAACAAATAAGCACAAAAAGCAATAGATTAAAGACTCCCAATTGAATATGGAACTAATTTAACAAAGCATCTATCCAGCAATTCACTGATTAGCATCATCATTCATCTAAGTAGAAATAAATCATTGTCATCAGTTAAAAGAACATTATACAGCACTAACAAAATATAACTTATTTTAGATAATGCTACTCTAATTCACTTTGATTTCATTGTGAGGTTGTTAATGCATTAATTTTTGCCCACTCCCTGCCAAAGACTTTAATCAGCAACCAAGTTCTTACTGGCAAAACAGGAAAAATTACAGTATTCAGCTTCTGATTTAATGCTGAAGATGTCAAAAACACTGAAAATACTTGGAACAAAAATTACAATAAAATGGGTCTTTAAATAAGCATTTCTGAAGTTGCAAGAGATGCCGTGATTTTACTGTCCCTTTTGAGAAGACAGCATCCTGATGAAAAGGGCGTAGTTCTACTGATTTTCCTATAGAGCCAGCAAACCCCCAAAAGTTATCAAGCAGCCAAATTCAGCTCTTAGTAAAAGAGTTTCTTGCATCTTTGCATAAGGAAGTAGCTAACACTTTAAAGGATAACTCTGTGTTAGCCACAGGTAACGTGGCATTGGTTTTTCACACTGTCAGACATGGCAGGGTGGCAAATGCTCCTTCTTTATTGTTTACAAATCATCTTCGGTCTGCTGGGCCTTTTGTTCCTCCTACAGAGCTGTCAAGACATGACAGCTTGACAGCAACTGGCTCCAAAAAACATTAATGTCAGGAATGAATGTGGAGGGTGGCTGTGATTCCCTGCGTTTCACTCAGCTCCTCCCCACCAAACTGCTCCAGTCCTGCTCTGACCTGGGTACAGGAGCCCAGGGCAAGGAGAAACTATTGACGGCAAGGTAATGAACATCCCAGTGGTCAGGAGGAGCGGCTCCTCCTAAAAGAGAGAGGACTTTGCAACCCACCACAGGGAGACAACTGACGTTCTCCTTTCTATCCCTTAGAAGAAATTGTTATTTTCTCAGGAAAAATAACTGTTTTCACCCAAAAAAAAAAAAAAAAAAAAAAAAAAAGTTTAGGGTTAGGTTTTTTCCAGTGAAAAGTAAAAATTTTGAAAAATAAAAGATGGACTTTTTTTTCAAGATTTCCTTCAAAGCTGAGTGCACTCTTATCTAAAAGGTCTTGCATGTAGTAATTCGTAACTTCAGACATTTTCTCTCATACCCCTATTCTCAGCCTAACCTTTCTGTAGTTACTAGGTGAAATAACTGCACAAATTTTTAAATGCATCTAAAATTTTAATAATAATTTAGAACTCACTTTTGTATAGAGAAACAGAAGAAACATGGATTACAATGAAAGCGTCTCTGTATGAGTGCTGGAAAGAGAGAAAATCTTTTGCATATCTTAAATTTTGAGCGAATGTTGTGGGCTGGAAAATGCATGCATTTTAACATATTAAGAAACCACACTGGCAGATTTACTGAATGCCTTATAATTCCTAAATTGTTCTGTTTTCATGCAAAGCTGTATTACAAAAGCACGTTAGTGAAACTGTTGAAAGCTGTATTTCGCATGTGCAAAATCTGTCAGAATCACAATGCATGTTCCTCTGAGACTTGTTAAACGTGTGCGTTAGCTACAATTCATACAAAATTCTCTATATTCCACTAATCTGTGAAATACTGCATGAAACGTTAAGCAAGAAGCAAGCCAAAACCCTTGCCTCTCTGGTAATGCTGTCACGAAGCAGAGGGACAGGCATAAGCATAGAAAATCATAGAAAAATCATAGAATGTTTTGGGTTGGAAGGGACGGCTAGCGGTCATCTAATCCAACCCCCTGCAGTGAGCAGGGACACCATTACCAGATCAGGTTGCTCAGAGCCCCGTCCAACCTGGGCTTGAATGTTTCCAGGGATGGGGCCTCCACCCCCTCTCTGGGCAACCCCTTCCAGTGCTTCACCACCCTCATTGTGAAGAATTTTCTCCTTACATCTAATCTAAACCTACCCTGTTTCAGCTTAAAACCATTACCCCTTGTCCTGTCACCGCTGTCCCTACTGAAAAGATTCTCCCCCTCTTTCCTATAGGCCCCCTTTCAGTACTGGAAGGCCGTAATCAGGTCTCCCCGCAGCCTTCTCTTCTCCAGGCTGAACAAGCCCAACTCTCTCAGCCTGTCCTCACAGCAGAGCTGCTCCAGCCCTCGCATCATTCTTGTAGCCTCCTCTGGACCCGCTCCAACAGCTCCATACTTAGCCATTTTGTGGAACAGCTCAGAACAGAGCCCCTGCCAGACCGATCCCAGGTAGGCAGCATGCTGCCTGTTTTCAGTATGATAATTATGAATTGTAATAAATCAGCTGAGCATAGTTTTTCAAATTCTGGACTCGCATACTGCCAAACTCCAATATTTGATCACAAAGCAATTATTACAGAAAGAAACTGTGACAGTGACTGATTATGAAAGCCCTCAAGGAGAGAAGAAAGAGAAAGAGATCTACATCTTGCTGTTTTCAATTAATTTTTTTTTTTTTTTTTTTTTAATACTTTCATTGCTCCACAGAGGCCGTGCCAACTAAGAAATTTTGAACCCTGAAGCTCATTGCTCTTACAAAACAGAAGCAGTCCAGGCGGGGCAAGTTTCTGTGTAGTATCATGCAAGCACGTCGCAGTCAGAACAGCAGCGTCTTTATCAAGGATTGAGGTGGAATTCAACAATAGAGCTCGTGTAAGCTTTGTGCTCTTCACAGATATGTACTTCAGGTGGTGTGGGTTTTAATGAGAATAATATCTCGTGAAATATTTATACGGGGACACAGGACTGCAGAAGACCACTTAGGAGGCTGAACGCATTGCTCTGCAGCCGCAGGAAACCCTCTTACATCCAAAAGGATACATGGGATATTAACTGCAGAGCAACCACACACAAAAGAGAATGCTTTGCAACACACCTGCATATTCACAGAAAACACGAAGTACCAGTAACTAGCTGGCAGTCACTTTTAGTTCAAGCTATACTTTAAATAGGAACATCAAAACGTTGCGCTCTCTAATAGCTTTCCACCCAGCATGAAGTCACTGCAAGTGAGTACTGGCTGTGAATTAAAAGAACATTTCAAATTGCTGCTGTGGCATTTAATTCAATGGAATCAGCCTTCATACAGTCAGGATAGCACAGTGTAAGGATTATTAAAAAAAAAAAAAAATCACATTCGAAGAGTGTAACAGTTTACTTTAGAAAATCGACTATTGATGGCGTATCATAAATAGTATTTTAAACAATGAATGCTCTGGGAATGTGAAGAAAATGCTTCTATTTTATGTGACTTATAAGATAAGGAGACAATAATGGGTGGGAAATTCCAAAGTTCTGGAAGATTTCTGGGTTTCTTTATGGCCTGCAATGTACTAGGACCCCAAACATTGGATAAAAACGAGAAAAAGGAAACACTGTTTCATGATTAATTAGAAAAAGGAACTTAATCGATGGGGCGGGTGGGCAGGTTGTCCCTTGCTCTGAAAGACGTTATAGCTTCTAACATTTCCTGAACTGGAAAGCCTCAAGAAAGACTTAAGTTTCCTTCCAAATAGCTGCATTTATATGTTCCATGGAGCAACTCAGTCCCATGTAAAATGTACAAAATGGAAAAATAACATACAAATCGCTGAAAACCAGCTTGACCAGAATTTGCAAATAATTGCCTGTGTTGGCTTCCCTAAACACCTTCTCATAAACTTGAATAACTCACTTGATGATAGTTTTGGGTTTTGTTTATTGGATTATTTTTTTTTTTAATCCTGTGTGGTAAAATAAGGATAAACTTTGATTCATAGGTCAAACCACTAAACTCTGCCAACAGCCACAGAAACACTTAGGAAATCCTTCGTTTTACCTGACCACCTGACATCACCAGATGCCACGACAAGCTTAGAGGGAAACCCCACCGTTGTGTGGGATCCCCAGCCCCGCTCTGCTTTGCCAGTACCTCCAGAGGCAGGCACACAACACCCTCCTGCTTGGATTTCAGCTGCCTCAGGCTTTCGCGCTCGCACTGTACAGCCGTTACACGCCAGGCAGCAATTCACCTCCCAGTTCACTGGCACTCGATGGCAGGAAGGCATGCGGGCCCACCAGGTACTCCAGCGGTTATTTAATATCACACGGCGCTGAATGTTTGGCAGAAGCTCCTTATCTTTTGGGCTGAAAGACCTAACTTTCAGATGCTGCTTTTGAAGGATTTGCCCATCCTCCACTTTTTCCCTGCTCCTTTCTTAATCGGCTCCAAGTCTGAGGAGAAGAGAGAAAGCTAAGTATATCAAACTGTATACGCCAGGGTTACATTGGTACAATTTTCTAATCTTAAGGCAAAAAAAAGGGCATTGAAACATTTTTGAATTTTGACTAGGTATTTCATGGAAACAAGGGCAAGCACAAATCACTTCAGGGGGAAAAAATACTTTTTTAATGCCATGCCTGTCTATTAAACAGCAAGAGTAGTTACTGGTTTATGGGACTTTAATGAGTTATTCTGCAGGCCTGGGAAAATGCAGTATAAACTTTTTTAATTAATCTCCTGCATTGCCGTCCACAATTTCCTAGCTGAGGAAGTTACTGTATATACGCACACATTTTAACTTTCTTGCATGTTTTTGTTAAAGCAAATAACTATTATATTCCAGTTAGAGAAATGTTGACAGAAAATAAATAATATGATTGCCCAGTGGCAATGTCCCCCAACTTGGACTGTACTTTCTCCCTCAGTAATTTCAGGATGGAAGAACAGCAACAACTGCAACCAAAACGGCACAGGGAGAATTGCAGGGTACCTGCTTACATATGCCTGGTTACCGCCAGGACCGATCCACAATCAAACACACAGTTCCTAAGCGTTTTAAGATCAAGTCTGCAGAACTGATGCAGGATGAATGTTTCTACAATAGCATGAGCAGAATACAAATAACTGCGAATCGCAACAATAGCCTGCATTGAACGTGGGCGGGGGTAGGAAGGACAGCACGCAGGAGGACTCTGAGGAAGGTGTCAGGAGACCCATCTGCATATATGTGGCTGATTTGCTAAAAAGCTCATCCAGCTATAGAAACACTAAGTTCTCTAAAATCTTATTAGTTACACACACTATATGCAATAAATAAGGTTAGTTTCAGCTCATAAAAAATATAAAGGGCTTCCAATTTTACTTGTATAACAGACAATAACACTTAAACAAAAGAATGGTGCTCTGAATTCCTGAGGGCCCTCTGATCCCACTGATATGAATAAGGAGCTGCAGCAAAGGAAATCAATCAGCTTATAAAGGCACGAAAATATGGATTTAGTTATCACGTGATAGATACTGAAGTTTAAAGCTTTGGCTTTTATTTAGGTTGTCCTAAATGCAATACACCTACATTTAGCTAGAATATTAAACAATGAGCTTCTACAAGGAAAAGATCCACTAATCAAAAAGGGTTTCTTGCCTTTGCTTTACCTCTAAATAGTTCAGATGAATCAATGATGCCTATTGGGAATCACTAGTTAAAAAGACATCAAAGACAACTAGCAAGGATTGATCTCTCTAGGAAATTTGCAATTAGAGTTTGAGTGGAGTTTAAACACTGAGATTGCTTTCTGGCAGCATGGAAGCACTGTTGATTTTAATACATGCAGATATATTTTTTTTCCTTCTCTAATAATGAGAAAAATTAACCCTCTTAAGAAAGCTTCACTTGTAAGGAGGAAATCTCTAACTATTTTAAGACAAATTTTAGACTCTGAAAATCCCAAATTTTACAGTACAGATGCAGATTTATTTACTGATCTTTCTTTGGTAAAAACCAAACCATTCCCTCTCATTCCAATGATGTAAATGTAGATAAACAGCAAAGGGAACTACAGCAGAGAAAGGTTAGCTAGGAAACATTTTAGGAACTCTAGCGTTTCAAGGTGTTTAGAATAGTTTATGGGTAGTGATTGGATGAAAAAGCCTCACAATATTAGGCTGCCCAGAAACATTTAAAAAAAAAATCCAACATGTAATATCATCTTATAGATACAGTGGGTTCATTTAAATGCACTAGTGAATTCAATGAAACAACGGCATAAATCCAGAGAAGTGAGCAATCACATTTTTCCCCTCCCATAGTACACAGTCAAACCAAATACATAAAATAAACTAAGAATTAAGAAACAGTTTGAGGAATCAATAAATGTACTCAGCTCCAAAGAGCCATCATATCTGGGCGAGGTCCGAAGCCTGCATCAATCTGTACCTTACATCTTTAGTTTGTCCTTCATCCACAAACCTAGATGGCATGTGAGTTGGCTCATGGAACTAACAACACAAGAGAAGTTGACCCCTAAGAGTTGAAAAGCAAGTAAAAGTATGCAAAGAAAACAATGCAAAGAATTTTAAGGACTGCATGTAAAGCAAGGGTATAGGTCTTCATTTAGAGTACTATCTTTCTTTAAGTCTGCCTTTCTGCAGAAGCATAGAGACAATGTTAAAAGACCTTGCTGAAAAGTAAAAATGGTGGTTAGCAGCATAATAGAATTTACACATCATGAGTGACTACCAAATTGTTTAAAAATGAACGTTTACCAAACAAGGAAGTATTTGGAGGAAAGTGAAGTACCACGTAATGTCACGTCTAAAGGTTATGAAAACAGAAATTTAGAAGTCCAGGGAGGAAGAGAGGAAAAGCTGTTAGAATCACAGAATCGATGAAATTTCCATAAGCTATTTATTTTTCCCAGTAATGAAAACAAAACTCCTTAAAATGAACAGTATTTCAGGTAGAGGCACGAGAGTAATTGATGAACTTGTTTGCATAACTTATCATAAACTGATTTGAATAAACAGTGATCATTTGTATATCAGTAATAAATCACTCAGTAGTTTAAGATTAAATTGGGGAAAAGTGTAATTTCGTTATATAAGCAAACAAAAAGCAAACAGAAAGCGTCATTTGTTGCAAGCTCCCACAAAAGTCCGTTTGGGTGTTGCTCCTCCACTGGGAGCACAGCAAAACAGAGGCTGGGCTTCTAGGGACCAAACCCAACCTAAGAGTGAGGTCTCAGTAGTGCAGCGTACACATCAGAATCTGAAAACTGGAAGTCCAGTTAAAGTGTGCAGACTGAGGCAAGCCTGCTGAAAGGTAATACAGAACAAAACTATTTTCGCATAAAGGGATGCCTTTTTTCACTGGCTTGGTGCTTCTCTTGGTTCTAGCACCATGTAATTCAGGTAATCTAGTCCAGCTTCCCGCTCCAGGCAGGGGCACCTATGACAACCGGTCAGTACATGCTGTTCCTTACAGGCGTCAGTATTTCCGCATCGGTCAGGCAGTCCCTGACCGTGACGTGCCGGGAGGCGCGGCGGACGGCGCCCGCCGGGTCAGCACCTTGGC
>JMFS01088560.1:0-19467 GCA_000699545.1 Podiceps cristatus | reverse complement strand
TCCCGTCCCTCAGGTGTGTCCACTGCACCATCCAGGTTGCTGTCATTTGCAACACCACATCTTCTGGGTCTTCTTCTCAACAAATATCCACTTTTGAAAAACTGATTTCCAATTAGGTGAATGAAAACAGAGATCAAAAGCATTACCGGGGCTCAACTGAAGTGAAGAAATCACCCTAAGAATAGCTCTCAGTCTGGAGCTTTAAATATTTAGCAATTCTAAAAATATATTAATGGATTAATGTAAAAAAAATGCTAAAAAACGTCTACTGTTTGACTTACTATATTTTGTGCCTGCAGTTCTGATTATGAAGCCACAAACTGTGATTTATTTTCAAGTGTTTTAAAAAGTACCTTGCCAAAGTGTTCTAAAGATTGTATGGATTTTTTTAATCAGTAGTTTTGAGAATCTGGCCTCTGGTGCTAATAAAGCAAGACTGAAATTTAGGGCAGAAGGGGGAAATATGGTTGTTTTGCTTAATAGAAAGCTCCTGGTAGAAATAATGCCAGGAAAATTCTCTAGTGATTTTAGTAAGACTGGAGGGGGGGGAAGAGATATTCTATTATCCATGTTTGGGAGGGAATATTTGGGATGTTCTCTTCGCATTAGTGAAGGGATGAAAAAACACCCATTGTGTTAAATTGATCTGGGACAGAACAGAGAGAAAGAGGCTTCCCCAATTAGATGTTTACCCAGCATAGGTGTAGGCACAAGGTATGTACAACATACACAAGCAACGCATACTTGCTATCAGTTGCAAGTTATAAATGAGAACATTCAGAAAAGCAGGAGACGTACTCTCTGTCTTAATTCCAGAGAGGGAATCTCCAGTATCTCTTTGATACTGAGATTTTTAAAATAATTGTCCTAGTTAGGTCACACTGGATCCCTAGCCATGGTTGAACACCTTGGCCTTGGCTACATTGCCTAGGGAAGAGCTCCCAAACTGAACAGCCAGCGTGCTCAGCCTACAAAGGCTCAACCTATGCACTTGGTATGGAAATAGAGAGCAGGCTGGGAGATGACCCAACCTCAAGCTTTGAGTCATGCTTTAGAGTCACAAATGGCTCTAAAACGTACACTGAGGCCTCATATATGCAATGCTTACATTTTACTCTGCCATTTCTCATACATAATGCAATCTACATACATAATCTAAGGTAATTCTCATTCAAATTTTTAAATTCTTGTCTGTATCTTTTGTCAAACACTCCAAAATTGGAGGCAGAAGTTGACTACCGACTGTGATACCTAGAGTACTCCATGCCAGCCAATGTAAAATATGCAGACTAGAAGTGCTCTGGTGAATTTGCAGTGGTCCTCTTTTTGAGATAGGGCCCCCAGGCCCCTGCAGCCTTTAATCAGCTGTAACTGGAGTGAAGCTGTCAGCTCCTGCTTGTATTCTGTAACACTTCTTCAGTAACACTTAGAGCATTCTCGACAAACGCACCGTGAACATTTAACAGTAAATCTGTGAGTGAGCTTTTGATGTTTGGAAGAAACTTTCTAAGGTTCCACTTTCTACAAGGGAAAACTTGTAAATTATTGCAGAGGAAAATGGAGCAAAACATCCTTCAATCACACTCTCTTGTTTTGTGGAGAAACACAGCTGCTATTTTTTCTTTAGCAGGATGATGGATTGGCTCAGTCCAAGGTGAAATCCCAGGCAGCGCAAGACAGAGCAAGGGCTGTCGTATGATGGTGACACCTCTCCTCCTCTGTCAGCCAAACTGTGCTAGCCGTATCGTGAATTGCGGCAGCCTGCTATTATTAGTAGTACTGTCATATAAATTATTCACACTGAAACATTTGTTCAGTTCTGTTGTGTTCATAAGTTTCCCATTAAGAATTCAAATTTAAAGATATTTTCCAGCTGCGTAAACTTCCCTAAATACCTTTTCCCCACTCACCTCCCTCTGGTGTTGCTTCAACAATATACAGGTGTAAGCGTGACTGCCTGGAACAAGTGACTTTGAGCAAAGCTGTTCCTCTGTTCTTAAAATACTAAATACCTTTCAAAATAATGCAGCCCCTCATCCACACCCAGAAATTATTTCTTATATATAAATTATTCAAAGACTTTTTGTTATCCATTTCCTTCCTGATGCATGGCAATTTGTTCCTTATTATTTTTTTTCTTTTTCTTTTTTTTTTTTCTTTTTATGGGCAGTTTATGGGCTAAGCCTATTATGTGCTAATTAAAGGTCTTTCCTCCTCCCCTTGGGAATTTAAAATTTCTATTATTTGTTCGCAGAACTCACTCCTGCAATATCTTTGCTGTAAGTGCAGTTGAATCTTACCTAATGGCGACAAAAATAAGGCTGTGGCACCTCTGAGCAGACTGGAAAGGTACATGGGGAGGAAGGGACAGACACAGCTTCTTCACAATTCAAAGCAGCTCATAGCATTCAGTTTCTCCACAGTCCCCAGGGTAATGTCATTGCAAGAGGGAAATTATTGTAACATTACAACACTGAGCTCCAGTAACCACACTGATCCCTGGGGACTCTGCTGCTTTCTGTCCAACAACATGGAAAATTCCCTGAATGGGCTCCTTCCCTAACCCCATTAAAAACAGTTTTCCCAAGTTGAGGACAGAGACTTCCTTGAGGTCACTCTAAGAGTCCTCAGAAGATCGTATTTGGAGGCTTTCTTTGCCATTTCTGTAAAATGGGAACAAAACCACTTCTGGTGTCCTAAAGGCACCACATGAAGATTATGGCAACCCCAACCAGACAGAAATTAGGAAATTAATTCTAAATCGATTAGAAATTAAATTAATCATTGGGGTGATTAATATTTATGTGGCACCAATATGTAACTATTTATTACTACTAATATTACTGTTGTTGATGTCACTTTCCCTATTTTAATAATTTTTTTATTACTGTAACACTTAGAAGCCCCCACCACAGATGAGACCACTGTTGGTTGCACCAGACAGACAGAACAAATCATGATCCCTTCTCCAACAGCTTTAAGGAGCAACAACCGTACTTATGGAAGCAGTTCTGGTCCTGCCAATACAGAGATTTGCCTAGTGAAATCTGGAAGATTATTTAAAGGAAAAAAGTATTAATTCATTTTGCTTTCAGTGGGAATCAAGTGCCTAACATGCATTAAAATCCATGCCTGAATTAGGCAATCGCAGCTAGTGACAAAGAACATTTACTGGCAGACTCAGTAAACTGAAACACAAGGCACAGTTTTAGGAATAAAAAGCAGCAACAAACTTTTTTCGGACTTTAATGGGGGGATATTTCCAGTCAGAATTATAAAGAGGAAAAGTTTCACACAAAGCCAGGCCTACCCTTCTTGCAGAAGTCCAAGGAACAAGAAGTGTGTGAAAAAGAGTCAAAGTGAAACCACTCTTCATTACACATTAAGCAAGAGTCAGACAAATGAGGAAAGAAATAAATATTTGTGCATATATTTGAAAACCGCTTTTTCCTGCAGTTAACATTCATCAAATTCTCACTGCCTCACCCACTCAATTCTTTCCTTCAATTAACCAATAAGTCAATTTGTTCCTTCCCCATCAGAAAAATCTCCTTCTCAGCAAAAAATGCATCACTTCACTATCAGATCAATTCACCCTTCCTTCTCACTGCTCAATCGATATACTCCTCCTCTGCATCTGTTTAACAACAAGCAGGTCAGTGGAAAGAAACTTGCTTAGGAAGCTTCTCTCCTTTTATTTGGTGTACTACTACATATGGGTGGCTCACCGGGCACTGCTTAAGCATGCAAGCGTAGCAACCGCTCAAAAGAATACTGTAGAGAAACAGATTTTTGAGGCAACAGTAAGATCTGAACTAAGCTTTTATTTCCAATAACATTGCAGGTGTTCAGATAACCAGTGGAATTGTACGTTAAACCAGAAGGGCATGCAAAATTTCACTATATTAAATCAACCGGAATATTGAGGATGCATCGACACACTGCACCATTTTTAGACAACATACAGATTGTACAAACCATTCCACTCCACTGAACTATTCTGATTTTTTTTGATAAAAGTAAGAAGTACTCATACACAAAGCTCTAAACATCCTTAGACTGCAAATGGAGACAGCTATGCAGAAAGAAAAAAATATATTCAAATAAAGAGTGACTGTAAACCAGAGATGTTTCATTTCACTTCACCAGAAACTATCAATAAAGTTCAGTAAATTCAAGATGTCTTTGCAAATCAAAAATGTAACGAAATATGGTATCAAAAAAGCCCAAGCTTCTCTGAGAGGTTGTACCTTCTATACAAAACACATACACAGGTACAAACCTAGAGACTTGCTTTAGCATGGGCAGGTACCCAGTGCTGGGTCAAATACAGTTACCATATAACTAGACAAAGTGGCAATGCTCTGCAGTTTAGGGCAAGAAGTAAAAAACCTGAGAACCTCAGATTACATAAAATAATTAGCCAAATTCGTTAGGATGCCAATATCAGTACTCACAGCAAAGAAAGGGCAAGGAGCTGACTTCCACCAGAAACTTTAAACAAATAAGTCCAAACAAAGACTCCATTTGGTGATTAGGAAATAAATTTCGTGAGATCATATTTTGGGGGGTTTATCCACCATTTAGAAGTGTAAAAACCTGAAAGATTAACTGGTAAAAGCAATGGGTCCTCACTTATTTTTTTAAAAAAGTTCTGCTGAGTGTCTTTTCAATTTGGGTTTGTTTGGGTTTTTTTTTTTTTTTTTTTACCCAGTTCAATTGATTGCTCTCTGTAGCAATGAGATTGAACATGGAGTACATTTTTTACTTCCAACTGTTTATCAAACCAAAAGTGAAAGCTACACCTTTTTCTCTGTAATCTCTTAAGATTTGTGAATATTTTCAGAACTGAGAACTATCTGAATATTTATGAATAATAATCCATGGAATACTAATGAGTTTACCATTCTCTTGCCAGTCTGTTTCTTAATCTGTTTTGCCATTAACTGATAATCTCAACATAGTAGTCCAAGTTAGTCTTGGGCAAAAAGTTTCAGCTGAATATTTTATTTAGGGAAGAATGAAAATTTGGGCCAAGTCAAACTATTCATAAACTTGTGCTGAATTTTGTTAGTAGGTCACCTGAAACTTAAAAAAAAAAAAAAACACCACAAAAGTCAGACTGCCCCTTTCCCCTCATTTCAAAACAATTTTTCCAGTTATTGTTTCAAACTGATTCTTTTCCATTCCAGTGTGAACCAGGTCTCAGTTTAACCCAGTTAAATACTTTCTGAGCAACTGCAACTTCAGGCACCGAAATCTCCCTAAAAACACCCAGGGAGCTGTAGTCTCCTTCGGGAGCCCAGCTGTTTGAGCATCTTGCGGCTGGGCACATCGCCTGCGTCAAAGAGCTCCCAGTGTAAGGGCTCCTCCCCGCGAGGATGCCGTATCCTAGTTTAGGCGCTGACAGTACCATTGCAATGAGGTGGGACATCGCGCAGTACCGCAAGTTTAATTCTCCACGGGATGAGCGAGCTAGAGGTCGGGGTTGTAAAAGCTGCTGCGAGATGCACAAATATTAGAAGCCTTTTCTACTGAAAACCTAGAATAACATACAGCTTCCTTGAGACAAAAATATCTTCACTTTTGAGACAGCTTAAGTCTGTACGTATAACATATACATATGTCTTTCAGATTATACATTTCATACTGTGAACACGTTCAGGTGCATTGCTGATCTCCTATGATACAGCTTCTTTTGAGACCATCCCACAGAAGCTGAGAGTTCGGCAGTGTCAGCACTGCGGGTCAGCTTACCACTGATTTTGTGAGCATAGCAAACAGAGACTTTTTAAGACTGAAAACTCTAAGGCAACTTACAGTGTGATCTCTCCACCCTGACCTTCCATAATATAGACGTGTTTATTTTGGATCACAGCTGATTATACGTGCCTTAAGACTGCAGCATAAAGAAATAATCTCTCCCTACACCATTGACCTGCCCTGGGCTGGACAAGCAGAGTTCTCACAGTGTTGCTGCAGGGCCGTAAGAGCTGCGTGGTCGGAGAGAGGGGAGAGCTAATCTGTCCGCAAGATTATGAAAGGGAGAAAAGATCGCAGGACACACACTGAGCCTACCACACTCTTTGCGATCAGGACCTGATGTGTGTCCCTTAACCTGTGAGAACAGAGAGAAAAAGGAGAAGATACGAGAATTATTTTTGGCCAAGCAATTTACTTCTATATTGTGTGGTGTTGGGGAACAATACCTATGCGTATTGTTCCAGAAAGACATTTTCACGCTGTTACCCTCGTAATTCTTATTTTTGTTAACCACGGGGCTTATGACTTTGCTCCCCTTCCTCTCCACCTCCTTCCCTTTCAGGTCCCAGCAGTGGGGAAGGGGTTTGGGGCAGCCCGCTCCTAGCCCTGGGGAGGAGGTGGCAGAAGGCTGGCCTTATTTACCTTAGCCATTTCCCCGTGTAATCTGGGTAATCATGTGGCTAATCGGCGACGCGGAGGAGCCCCCCACGCCGTGATTCACAATGCCGACCCATTCATATTTCATACAATAGGGTATTTAAGTCATCCTATGCCTTGCCAAGGCAATTGCACTCCCTTTGTTCCGACGTTTTGGGCAGGGGTCTCCTGCCCTACCCCCTCTTTCATACCGGCATATGTTCTAGCTCTTGCCTGCTGCAGCTGGACAAGGGCTGTTGTTTTTGTTTAGTTCTTCAAAACCAATGAATTGATTACGGTGGTGTGAAATGTGGGTTAAAACAGTCCACATATGTATGCATACATTAGCCATTTGCTATCTTACAGCTTCACAGCAAGGTGACTGAGGAGGCAACAGTGTTCGTGCTCTTCCATTTTGAATGGGCAATCTGCGGAGCACAAAAGGAAGTAATAAATAAAGGACTGACTGCATGTATTGTTTCAGAAGTGGCTTGCCATGCTATATCAAAGTGAAATAAAAGTGCCTCTAACCCCATGTACTGCGACCATAAAGAAAGCTCAAAACCTGGTCTGTAACAGAAAATTACAGGGAGCTAAAACCTGTTCACATGTATGGATATTCAATATTAAATTCAGACTACATTCCTGCAATAAAGATTGCTATGGCATATGCATCTTTACTTGCTGTCCCTCTCACATTTGGAATGGACTGAACTCAACAACCTTACAGAAGTGATAGGATACAATCTCATCTTTGTACAAACCAAAGGCAAAAAGTCCACAGTAAACACCTGCAGTTCAGGATTTACCCTGCAAAGGGTGTGTTTAATTGCTTTCATCTGCCTAGGCCATCAGCTCTCTTCCAACCCTGGCTGGCAATGACAAAAAAATCAATTAGCTCCAAAACCTCTTTTTGTAGCTTATGTAAAATGGGTCTCATGTCTCCATTTTTCTCCCAAAGTGTAAAGAAATGACACAACACAGCAGCTCCCTCAAAATAAATATTACAAGTTAAGGTTAAGGTCTGGAACAGAAATGCCTTTTTTATTTTTTGAATATAACCCTAAATACATTATAGCATAATTGAGGTAATTAAAAAGATGTATTTAATGATAAGTTAGAAAATGGCATTCATTCCCAGTTCAAGTTCATGCTACTCCATGGATGCACTACTGGTCCTGAAACATATCACTTGTGACTTTTCTCTCAGAAACGCTTGAGTCTTGTTCCTGGCACAGTTTAACCCCAGCTGGCAACTAAGCACCACACGGCCACTCACTCACTCTCCCCCAGTGGGGTCGGGGAGAGAATCAGAAGAGTAAAACTGAGAAAACTCATAGGTTGAGATAAAGACAGTTTAATAGGTAAAGCAAAAGCCACATGCACAAGCAAAGCAAAACAAGGAATTCATTCACCACTTCCCATTGACATCTCTAGGAAAGCAGGGCTCCATCACACATAACAGTTACTTGAAGACAAGAGTCATCACTCCAAATATCCCCCCTTTCCTCCTTCTTCTCACAGCTTTATGTGGCGAGTATGAGATCACATGGTATGGAATAGCCCTTTGGTCAGCTGGGGTCAGCTGTCCCGGCTGTGTCCCCCCCCAACTCCTTGTGCACCCCCATCCCTCACTGGTGGGGTGGGGTGAGAGCAGAAAAGGCCTTAATTCTGTGTAAGCCCTGCTCAGCAATAATGAAAACATCTCTGTATTATCAGTCAACACTGTTTCCAGCACAAATCCAAAACATAGCCTTTTGCTAGCTACTATGAAGAAAATTAACTCTGTCCTAGGCAAAACCAGCACAGTTCTTTGTCTTGAATTCAAGGTTTGGAAGTTCACACCTGAAGTACAATCAATTTTCATTTTTAGTCCTAAAATTGTGAATAAAAAAAAAAAATTTCAGCCTCATTCTTGAGAACAAATTTTCCACAGAAAGGTAAGCTTTCCATGAAGAGTTAATTAATTAACACAAGCACAATATTTTACAGACTTATAAGTAGCACTGTATTGTATAAAGTAGGCAAAAAGAAAAATTTGTACAGCATGCTCAAGTAGATATTTGAGTGCTTAACTGTAAATCTAGAAACCAGGAAATTCAAAGTCTTAAGGGGAGCAGAGGGCATAACACAGATGTATTTAAAATTTTATTTTGTTGATCAAAGAAGTTACAATATTTTGTTTCAAAATCCAACTTCTTAATGTTAGCATTTTGAAGCTGTTACTTTTTCTTTTTTTACTTCTCAAAATCACACAACAACAAAAACAAATAAAGCTTCTCAAGACTAGTCTTTCAGGGCAGAATCTGGCACTCTTGCATGCAGCAGCAAATTATCTATCTCTACATCTCCCACTGAAGTCAAGTAGATTTTGTTGAAATTACTATCAGTAGAATTTATACTACTTGAAAATTATCCTAATACAGCTAAATTTGTAAACGGTTACCTCCCCCAGCACCCAAACAGCAGGGACACAGCTACAGCAATATAAATGTGCTAATCCCAGCACGATGTATTCCCACATCTCCCCGTATCAAATCATTCTAAAGGGTTTTCAATATACAAGTTAATTAGCTACAATGAAGCAGCAGAGTAACATCTAATGAAGACCGGGGCTTAAAACACCAGAAGTGGCCTGTGGTATTTTTTCCCCCCTCTTTAATATTGACTTTTTTTTTTTTTTTTTAATGGGTTACAGATATAGTTCAAGTGTAATTTAACAAGAAGTAGAAGGCACTTAATGAACAGGATTGTTTTGATTATATGGTAAACACATTGGACATTTTTAGATATGCATATTCATCAACATTTATAACACCATTTCTGTATTAGCACCTCAAAACGCTACTGCCATACCGTATCTGCCTATAAATATATACTCACACTAGTAACGCTGAGCAAGAAGCTGACACCATTTTGTTACTGAACATATGACATTATATTCTAATTACATACTCAGTTTCTCATTTCTTAAAACAATCTGTGCATGGGAAAACAGATATGTACATTCTACTCAAAAATTTAAATCTATCTAAAACTAATTGCACGAAGTTAAAATAACATAAGCAATCGATGTCTGCAAAATACAACTTGCAGAGAGAAGATTAAAAACAAACAAACAAACAAAAACAAACAAACAAAAACAAACAAACAAAAAAAAAAAAGCCCCCACAAAACCCACCATAGGAAAGTAAACTTAATTACCTAAGAAGTATCTGCTACTTTCAGGAAACAGAGCTGCCACAGTTGCATGTTTCTGATTTAACTAGGAAATGAAAAGCCCTAATTAATTAATTTAAGGTCCTGATCCTGACTGGATGTGGAAGTCAATGAGACTTTACCCATGTGACCCTCGTTGCTAGAGTGGGACTGAACACTCCCTTTTGCTGTCTATCAAGGATGAAGCTCATCTTGTAATCCCACCACTTCATTAGCACCTTTCCAGCACATTATCTTTGCCTTAATCCTCCTGTCACTTTAGGGGTTCAGGGTCATTAGAGCACTTGAAGGGTCGATGTTATTGTTGTGGAGGTGTGAATTGATCACTAAGATGACAACTGCTGACAAGTGTACTTTATTAGTCTGCTACTTTGCCTCTTAATTGCTAGTGATTAGCCTGTCTGTTAGAAAGGAAATTTGGACTCCTTCTGCCATTGCCAAAGATTACAGTGCTTTCTAATAGGACCATCTAACCATCTTCCCCCCTCCCTTGCAATGAGCCCATTTAGACATAGTATATTCACCCAAGTCAAAGGAACTATTTCTGTGAGTAAAATCAACAAGTCAAGGCCCTTTAACCCTCCCATTACATTTCGTTTAGCTTTTGATTGATAGGAGAATTTCCCTGTTAAAAAATCAAATATTTCCGATTGTTTCTTTTCCTCCCCAAAGACATGAATAGGATCATCTTTTTTCCAAAAATCCCATTTTAGACATGGTTGTGCTTACTATTTGAATGGATTTCCCAGAGGATGTGCTGGCTCTCCAAATACCACATTGCATTTAAACTACATATTAAGACAAACCAACAAAAAATTTAAACTTGTGCATCTTGCCAGAGTTCACATGCTTTGAGTCTTAACTGCTGTTGACCACAAGAATTGAACATTGAGTCATACAGGGCACATCTGCCAGCAGCGAAGTTTTACAGAGCTCCCTGCTTAACGAGGGGGAAAAAAGAAAAGAAAAACAAAAAAAACAAAAATCCTTTTCAAACTAGATAGCTAGGATAGTAGAAAAATCTTAGTGCAGCTCTTACTTGCTCAACAATGACAATCTTTTCATTGCTGGTGGTTTTGTTTCATAGCAGGTTAAACATATCTATAAGGGATCATGCTTAGCAGCAAGATAATATGAATGCAGATCTCTGTAAGCTGTCCACTTTTAAGAGCATTGATTCAAAAATAACAAGGACAACAAAAAGAAAACAATTCCCAGATCTCCTCTTCCTACTCCAAAACCCAAATAAAAATCAGTCTCTGGATTACATTCCCTTTCCAAAACTAAGTGCTAAACCTAAATCAGCAAAAACCAACCAACCAACCAACCCCCCCCCACCCCACCCCCACCCCCAAAATAACAAATGTCTCATCTTGAATTGTGCACTGGAGACATTATAATATGAATCTAGCTGCTTGGGATGAATATTTGACCTTCCTGGAGTCATCTGAATTGTTCAGGGTTATTTTACAGGATCACTATTTCACATCCTGATTTTCAAGGATGACACATTTCCTATGAAGAAAAGCTGCTGCATAAAATTCAGTGGTTGGTTCTTTGAATTTAACTGTGGTCAAAAGAAAACTTCAAACAGCTTGTGCAATACTTTGATTCCTCCCTCCCTCTTTTAACCATGCCTACATAGAACTTTTTTTTGCTTATTAAAAAAAAGCTTGAAGATGATGGGAACCCTTAATTATTTTTCTGTTTGATTTCACTAAAGAAAAATAGCAAATACTTGTGGTATTAGTTGTCCAAGAGTATGACTGTTTTTTTATAGATAGCACTATGTGCATAGTCCTGTCCAAGAAAAGCAAAGGTTCTTTCACTTCACTTCCACGGGTTAATACAAAGCACATCTGCTCCTGACTAGACTGTAGTTTGGTCTTCTGGTCCCACTGTCTCCTGCAAAAATAGATCTTGCTCAGTATTTCGATGGAAGTGTCTGTAGACCCTATTTTAAACTGTAGCCACTTTAAATTCACTAGTTTGTGTTTTAAAATATTTTAAGTAAGGCAAGGCCCATATGCAGTCAGTGTAATTTCAGTCTGAGTGACTCGCCTCAGTTTTGATTAACCAATACCGAAACAGCTTGGCTTGCCTGAAACAAATTGGCCTGTGTGGAAATAATACCCATACCAACTACAAGAGGCATTGAGTTGATGGGCAAGACAGTTAGAACTGGTATCCCAAGTACTCTTTACCACCAGCAGCTGTGGCTCAAGGTCGTACGTGTGCAATACCTTTGTGGGCTCAGGCTGAGCAGTGCCGTACCAACTGGGAGACAGAACAGACCTGGGAAGTAAATGGGAGCAAGTAAGCACTATCGAGGTCACTTCTGAAATAAATGTCTATCCTGGTTTTACATGGTCTGTTCTAACAAATGTAGCCTTAGGAAATAATCATTATTTGGGATTAGAAGATGGGTACTAAGAAACAGAAGACGTTGTAAAGGTGTTGAGATGAACTGGTGCAGTGAGATGTGGTTGGAGATGTTTGCTTACCATTGCCACATTGATGTTTCAAAATTTGGTTCCCACAGGATGTAATTGCCTTCCTACAACAGAAAACTACTGAGCAGCCCTTCCTGGAAGGAGACTGGCTCACTAACCATAATCTACTCGTTATGATTTAGATAAATGTCGTGGTTTACCCCAGTAAGCAACCAAGCACCACACAGCTGCTCACTGATCTGCCCCCCCCTTCCAGTGGCACAGGGGAGAGAACTGAAAAAAACCTCACAGGCTGAGATAAAGACAATTTGATAGGA
Source organism: Podiceps cristatus (assembly GCA_000699545.1). Lineage (NCBI taxonomy): Eukaryota > Metazoa > Chordata > Aves > Podicipediformes > Podicipedidae > Podiceps > Podiceps cristatus. The sequence continues at coordinate 7,079 of JMFS01088560.1, read as the reverse complement.
TATCAAAGGCAGAGAGAATAATAATAATAGTAATAAAATATACAAAACAAGTAATGCACAATGCAATTGCTCACCACTTGATGACAGATGCCCAGCCCGTCCCCAAGCAGCCCCAGCCAACTCCCCCGATTTATATACACTGAGCACGATGCCATTATGGTATGGAACATCCCCTGTGGTCAGCCTGGGCCAGCTCTCCTGGCTGTGCTCCCTCGCGGCTTCCTGCGCACCTCCTCGCTGGCAGAGCAGGGGAAGCTGAAAAGTCCTTGGCTTAGTATAAGCACTGCTTAGCAACAACTAAAACCATCGGTGTGCTATCAACATTATTCTCACACTAAATCCAAACCACAGCACTATGCCAGCTGCTAGAAAGACAATTCCAGACAAAACCAGGATGGTAAAACATAACATTAGGTAAAAGAAAGAGATTTCAGGTAAATGATCCCTGCTTGTCTGGAGAGAATTTCCAATGATTTGAGATCTTTCTATTTTACATTAGAAAACATGGACTCTCCTCTTGGACAGCCTTTAAGTTTTGGTAGAATTAAGCATCAGACAGCAATTTCTGTGTTCGAGCCACTCCGTGCTTTTGAGCTGTTTGTTCCAGAAATACTCATGGATCAGAAAGGTATTGTCTTCTAGTCAAAGTTTCCACTCCTTTGAATTCTAAGAAGTACAAGGTCATCTATCTTGCAAAAAATAACTCTGAGTACATCCAAAAGTTCACAGGAACAGCTTTCAGGAAATTCCTGTCAGAGAAGGTAGCCCTTATATGAGATGGGAAACAGTAGCTCAGAAGAAAGGATGCTGAACACCTCGGGCAGGTGGATCTCCGTGTACTGCAATGACTGATTGCACTAACTCAATGTCACAGACAGGATAATATCGTGGAGAAGCAAATAGTGGTATTAACTCTACAGCCGATAATGAGAAAACTGCTACTGAAATATACTTTGATGTCCATACTTAAAGGATGGGGCAGATCATTTGAAAATTTTAAGAGAAGAATAATAAAATTAAAGGACTGAAAAATATGACCAAAAAATGGGAGAAGACTGTTAATTTCTGCTGGAGGAAAAGATTTAGTATCAAAAGTGAAACTAGGACCTCCTTGTGATAATAGTCATACTATGTGGAGGGCATATATTCTTCAGCCTGGGTGTACATACTCCTTTGCAATGACTGAATAGAGACTATTCAATAGCAGATCCACCCTCACAGGCAGAGCTGAATGATTTTCTCAGAGACTTGCTCTTTTCAAGCTGAGCATCCGCAGATAAGCCACCAGAGTCAGCTCCAGGGTTCCTGTGGCAGAGGCCATATCTGATGATGGCAGCGATCAATTCTAGACTTAGCATCTCTATAGGAAGCATTCCTGGCCCTACTGATTTTCTCACACTACCCGAATAATACCAGGGTTTCTTCTCTCCCATACCCTTGGCTTCCCGGCCCATTGCCCCAGTGTATAACACCTGGGCACCATGCAGCTGCCATGCACCCAAGGGCCCCTCACAACAGCCCTAGTAAACTAGCCTAAAGATTCCACAACACCTGATCAAAAAGAAATAAAGGTCATTGTCTTTTCCTAAAAAAAAATATGCTGATATTAGGCATTGGTGTTAGAGGGGCTTCCAGTTCAAGAGATAGCTGTTCAGATAGGCAAAGCTCATGAAGTTCTGGTCAGATTGATAGCTTAGCTCAGAACTCTGGCATTTGGATTAAAGCAGTACAGAAATGAATCTTATATTTGACATTTAAAACACTTTCAAAGGGAACCTTTTCCACTGCCTGTAGTTTCTTAAATCATAGCAGAAAGAACTGCCATGACAGAACGGTGTGAGAAATTACTCTCCAACTGCTTCTCTGTTTTCCCACATTATGACTGAAGACATTAGCCCCTGAATCATTTTACATCCTGGCATTATGTGCAATAACATTGTGTGTAATAAACAGGCGATGCAACAGAAAGAAAATTTGAAAATTCATTTCTCCTTTCTTTTGGACAACATCTAGAATATAAATGTGGTTTGTGGAAGTGTCAGCTGAAAGAAAAGAAAGGGCTGGTTTGGCGGGCTAGTATGACTAAAATCTTTGTATGTATAAAGACTGACTCCCATTTTCTGCACAACCTTGGCAAAGTCACTTACTGTAATGTTTTCAGAAATGGATGCTCTTTCCTCAGGCTTTAATTCTACTTCTCATCTCCCAAGTATCTGACTGTCTTGCATGTACAACAAACAGCAAAAGTAAATGTCTGAGTAGACCTTATGGAATGTCTGGATCTTGACCCTCTTAAGGCTTCAGAGGTGTTTGATGTAACATATATATGGCATGATTTGTTAGCTTGTTCCAGGCCTACCCCACTAAATTTGGGGGTTTATAGAAAGCCTTTATGGACTGCCAGAGTTTTGAAAGCCCAGTCTGAGGCATCCAGAAGTAAGGAGACAACCACTGACAAGACCATCATACTTGGAAGGACTGAAGTAATATGCTTTATATATAAAGTGCTTAGTACATTTGCTAGCAACTTGCTTTGATTTATAAGAAACATTCTCTCAAATCCAGATATTCACGTTAAATTAGTAATTGCAATCTTAATAGTAATCTGCTGCAGTGTTAAATAAATAGTACATACTTTATGACCGAAAGAATCAATCTAGCAAAGAACTACATCTAACTATAAATATGAACAGACCAAAGGCTTGCTAATCTGTCAAGTTAGCTATTGCTGAAGATTCAGATGCACTGAGTATTTCCTCTTTATCTTCACCAGTCTCTCTCCTGCTTGAGTTCAGACTGGGGTGGGTTACCAGCCTTCACAATCATCAGAAACCACATTCTGGTGAATAATCAGGCAAGTCTGGCAGAGCACAGGAAGGCAAAGTTCTCTGATAGGGCTTGGAAAAACATTGGACTCTGCTGGTGTTCATCCCACCAGCCTTAAATATTCTCTGATTTTTATCTCAGGACAATTTCAGTGATGCCATCTTATGGTTCTCACGGATATTTTCCATGTATGTGCTCTACATTTTACTGTGCCCATAGGAAATGTCATTTCTCGTTGCCATGGTTTGAACTTTCATTTCCACTTTCCTCCTTTCAGTTGTGTGCACATAAAGCTTTCACTGGCTAACATCTCTTCTTTCTTTTTATAAGAACATATGTAAGCATATCATCACTTAAATGCTCTACATAGCTCTTAATAGATGTTCCATTAAGTCAACACTATGTCAAGGTGTAAATATCCCTTGCTTTACATGCCAGATCATAAAACAGCTTAGCTTTTCTTAAAATTTTGGACATAAGGTTTGCTCATAAAAATTGAAAACAGTAACAAACTTCTGATGAGCCCCTATTCTTCATCTCCTTTGAACATCCCTAACCACCATCAGCAAGACAATAGACAATGGTGTCTGCTGCTCTTACCAGCAAAACCTATGCAGGGACAATAACCAGAAAAGAAAGGAAAGTGCATGTATTTTGTTCCAGTAGTTAAACCAAAATGATGAGGAGTGAAAGTCTTCTGTACAGGTCAATGTAATAGTGCATAGCTGTTAGTGAAATACTAACAAGTAGCTGTGTCCATCGCTGTGCTTGCACTGACTGCCTTTTACACTAGGAAAATCCAGTTGTACCTAGATTAGCCAATAAAAGTAAAAAAAAAAATGCAGAGGAGTAAACCATGATGCAGGTATGAAATACATCAAAGTAAAATAGTCAGGGGGGAAAAAAAAAAAAGGAAAAAAAAAAGAAAAGCAACACCTGGAAAATAACAGAAACCTGCAAAACTAAGATCTGAATAGGATCAGATGAATTAGCTGTGGCATTCATTTCACATTCCCTCAAAAAATAATGAAAGATATCATTGTTTGTTTAAAAAAAAAAAAAAAAAAAAAAAAAAAAAAGTGACTTGGCTCCAATAGATTTCTTAACTGCCACCTTCTGATATTTCGGAAACAAAGAAACTGCAGTATACTAACTGTTTGAGCTGAATGGGAACACAAACTTTCTAACACCTCAGTAAATACTTGAAAGAGAAGTTTACTCTAATATCTGTAAATCAGGGCACTTCAAATTAATCCCATGTTCATTAAAAAGCTTGCTGATTTTATGTTTTTGTTATCATTCTGATACAAGGCTGAGAACAAAAGTGATTAACAATTCCAGTCAAATAGGATAAGGGCATTAATTCTTGTTTGGATGCAAGAGCAACATAAATCATGTGTTCCAAGGTAACAATTTAAAGAGTGCACAGCACATTATGTTAAATAAAGTATTAACACTGAGTTAAGAACACCTATTAAGGGACTTTGAGAGTTCTGGCTCGCATTACCTTACACTGGTTTTGAAATAACCTTATTCCAGCTTTTTAATCCCATAATTATTCCACAACAGTATTGTCAGAAAACTCCACTGCTTCTAACGATTAATAGCTGTAAGACATTACGTGAACCACTTCAGTTTAATTCTTGTACTTAATCGTATAACCAGCATGGCCCACATTAGTGACTTATGTTTTAAGATACATAATTTCATAATTGCAAGATATTTAAATGAAGTGTACTTGATAATCTAAATTTCTGTGGGTTTTGAAACAAACTACTGATATACTGAAGAAAAAAACAAATTTTATATGTGCATGCACGTATATGCATATACGTGTATACACGCACACTTTAATACATACTTGTGAATGGCCCTCAGTCAGTCATTTAGCAGAACGATTTCTTCCCAGTCGCTTTCAAAGTTTATACATCAACTCTCTCAGGCTTTTCTTCAGGACCTCAGTTTTCTTTCTAAGTTGTCTCTTGGTCTATTCCCACTTTCGATGGATTTACTAGATTCACCGTTGCCCAGATACTTGTATTAGACATTGCCACAGAATTAATTTAGAGCCTCAGATGCTGAGAGGAGAGTATAAGAATTCCCTCGTGGCGAGACTGATCTGGCAGCAAAAGGGAACAGTGGGAAGCATGTACATGAGTTTAGGCATTGGCTTGTATATCTGGTTGGACAGGACATACCCATCACTTGTTTGGAGCAGGAGAGAAACCGCTACCCTAATTACCTTGTTCCAAGACATTCTTCACAGCCTCCTTTAATGGAGTTATGACTTTGTCAGGGAGACCTGCGATCTCTTTGACTCAAATAGGTGGGACTGTGCATGTATGGAGGATCTAGGGGGGGATATGTCAACTGTACACATTTATACATAGAATCATAGAACGGTTTGGGTTAGAAAGCACCTTAAAGATCACCTAGTTCCAACCCCCCTGCCACGGGCAGGGACACCTCCCACTAGACCAGGTTGCTCAAAGCCCCATCCAACCTGGCCTTGAACACTTCCAGGGAACAGCTTCTCTGGGGAACCTGCTCCAGAGAAAGAGCTCTCCAATGTTACAAATTATTGACGTTTAGCTTGAAATCAGAGAAAACTGAGGAAATTTTTCTAACGGCAAAATGTTCAGATGGTCTGAAGTCAGTACTATGAAACAAACCTAAACAAAATGTCTGCATGTTACTGCAGTTGTCAGAGATAGCAACTAATGACCTTGAAAAAGCAGGTCTCTTACTGTTTCTTGGGTTTGACCCTTCAGTTTTAGAAAGACTGGGACAAACTGGAGACAGTCTTGCTGAAGACCATTTGGATGGGTTGAGGACTGAAGCTGTATGTGGGAGTTGGGGCTGGACATCCTCCTCAAGTGTCTTCCAACCTGGATTATTCTATGACTTTTTTAGGTTTTTTGGTACTTCTCTTCACTAGAAATTATTTGGTATATAACCAGAATAATATAAAGTGAAAAGGTCCCAAGGATCATCTTGGTCTGTTCCACTTCCACCCAATCCTTGGCCAGATTTTCCATCTGACATGACTCCATAAAGTTTTAAACTAGCTAAGAATCTAGCACCCAATCCTACTGGATTTAAGTATATTTGTCATAGAAATTGATTGGGACAATTAGCTGAATAAATAGATATAGCATATCTTTAAGTGCCATAAAAGTGACATGACTGCAGGTAAATCATACGAATAATTACAACCAGGAGTCAGGTTTTCCAATCACTCTCCATACGTACTTTGAATTGCAGGGCCTGCTGGTGACTAATTTGCCACTTTTTGTAGAGAAATTAAAGAACAGGTTTGCAGTGAAGGCCAAGCTGCAAGGTACCAGTGAATGAATAGCAAAATTACTCAAACATGACACTTTTAAGAAAGATTGAATTTTGCTTCATCTTTGTTACTTCTCACAAATATTGATGTGAGCACAGTGTCAAGAAAGTGAATTTTTATGTCTGGAGCTGAGATGAATTCATTCATGAAATAAAAATAATTTTGTGAAACAAATAAACTTCAGGCAGAAGCGAAAGCAGTTTATAAAACCTTATCCAATCAGAGAAAAATAATAAAACTGCAAGATTTAGATAACCACTCGGATTGTATGAAATATTTAACTCTCAAATGAACATTCCAAGCAGAGAATCTGTGGGAAAATCAAATATGAACACTGTTTGGATGACATGTAAGTGCAATCTTCTTCATTTGACATTTTTGACAAAAATTCCATTTTGAGGAAAAAAAAGCAAAAAAAGCCTGATTCCTTGAAACAGTTCATTGTCAATTTCAAATAAAAGCTAAAATGGTCATGAAAAATAAACAGAACAAACACAAAGTAAATTTTTTCCCCATATTAGTACATAGCTCAGCTTTTGAGCTGGGAAGATTCGGAAAACCTCTGGATACACTTTCAAATACATATAAAAAATTGTTGAAATTTTTCAACACCTGACTTCACAGCCAGCTCTACCTTACACAGAAATGTTTGTGTGTTTAAAAAGCAATAACATTTGCACTGAAAAGACTAATTATTACTGAGAAAAGAGGAGAAAATTTTCTGAAAATAATAAGCTACTATTACAGATAGATTATCCAGCTCATGAATTTAACAAAGAAATTCTGACTCTTGCATCAGGCGGTAATTTAATGTTAGATTTTTGATTTCTGATCTTAACATTTTCTTCTTTATCTGCATATACATGTGTGTGTACATGTCTCTTACTCATTCGCTTGTCATATATAT